>JASAMX010006365.1:0-36112 GCA_030248175.1 Microlaimidae sp. YZB2_3
TACAAACCAAACTATGAATTTATTTGATGTAAACAAATATTAGTGGTGTTATCAAAATATGATATTTTATTTATGGTTATCTAATTTTTTAACATCGAACAATTTTCTTTTAAATTCTCTAAGGGTTTTGACTGTCGTGTTTTTTATTTATGGCTATTCTCTGTATTTTTTAATTTTAAGTACGAAGCCTTGAAAAATGCTCTAAGAATAGAGCAAGAAAAAGGGGTGATTTTTCCCTTTGTGTATGTTTAGACAGAAAAGATGAGATGTGGACTAGTCTTAGATGGACATTATGTGGACTATAGGAAATTCGCATTTGGTTTGGGCAGTTGCTCACTAAATCAAAGTTTCTACCATATGATGTAGGATTTGTTTTTTTATTGATCTAATCCCATAGCACTGTTGCAATCTTTTTAGTTTGATGAAATGTTAATTGATAAAATCATACTCACAGCAATCTTTTGCAAGCGCGAAATCGCGACTTTTTCAATTAGAAGGTTATATTTGTATGTGTAAGAAACAACTATAAACTTGAAAAAGTGGCGATTTTGCGCTTGTCAAAGATTGCTGTGAGTATGGTTTTTTAAATTAACTTTTCATCAAACTAAAAAAAACGCAACAGTGCTGTGTGATTAGATCAATATTTCAACAAATCATTATCATATGGTAGAAATTTTTATTTAGTGAGCAGCTGTCCAAACCAAATGCAAATTTCCTATAGTCCACATAATGTCCATCTCGGAATAGTCCACATGTTTTCTGTCCAAACATACTCCCGGGAAAAAATCGCCCCTTTTTCTTGCTCTCATCTAATAAAATATTTAAACTGGCTAGTCCACCACTTTTTTTGAATTAAATTAAAAAATAGCTTGGAATAAACTATAGTTTTAGCTGCGCAATGACATATGTTTATAATCATTCCGTTGCCAAGATATACATTTTTAAATAAAAAAATAAAAAAGAAGAAGATGATGAATTTAAATTACATAATTTACCCACGGTGCTTAATTATTGTTAGTGCGGCTAAAATTAAATTTTATACAAAGTTTAATTACGTTCTTTTTCTATAGTTGGAACGTAGCGGTGCGCCAAAAAAAAAAAAAAAAAACAAAAAAAAAAAAAAAAAATAATAAGAAGATGATTAACATGAATTACAAAATTTACTCACGTTTTTTTAAGTATAGTTGGCGAGGTGCCCGTGGGTTAAATTGCAGTATGGCACCCCGGGCACCACCGATGATTACACGGCGCGTGGCGCTCCCGCGCCACCGACGCTTATGATTATTTTTTCCGAAATAAAATTTTGAATTAATTTTTGTCATCAGTAATGCAAGAATTAAAAAAAGTATTTAAAAATTTTCGCCGTTTTCCACGCGATTGAAGCAGATGGCGCTGGGAAAACTGGTTCTGTTTTTGCCACCAATTAAACCTGCTTTGCTTTTTTTGTGCGGGGTCTATGAGGGGGATGTTGGTTGTCCGCTCTGTACAAACATTATTGTTCCGGGGCGGCTGATTTTATTGTGCGGTTGTGATTCTTTATTTGTCTATTTTTTCAACTTTTTTATTTTGATCAATAAATCGATAACAGGGACCTTAAACTAAAAAAGTGCCTCCAAAGTTAGTTTTGCGTAATTCCCTTTTCTTTCTAATGAGCCCATGTTTATTTTCTATCAATCAGTAACGAATGAGGGAATATCGCTTTTAAGGGTGGGGGGGGTAGTGCGTTAGAATAATAATAAGAAGAAGATGAAGAATAAGAAGAAGAAGAAGAAGAATAAGAAGAAGAAGAAGAAGGTTCTAAAGAATTTTAAAATTCCTTGTCACTTGCGTAATAAACAAAAAAAAATAGCTATCGTTCGATTTTTAGACCAAATTCCGAGTCGATTGGAAAAATCAGAAAAACTTATCCAAAAAAATAAAAAAAGTGGCCAAAATTAAGTCAGCTACCCTATATTCCAAAAAAATTTCCACAATGAGAAAAATAAGTTGTGTTAAAGTATATAAACTACACCTCAGAATTTTTTTAGCTTTAAAATGTCATATAGTATTCGTGATCACGTCATATATGTTTTTCTCCGTGGGATAGGTTGTCGGAGGAGCAGCGGCAAAACAGGGCTTTAAAATGCAGGTGCGAATATGGCTAAAGAATTGCTGCGTGGCGTGCTTATTAGAAAGGCGCCGGCAGGTTAGTAGACAGAAATGCAGGCGTCCCTTTATGCGCGTGGTGTCATTTGATGCGCAAGGATTCCTTCCCTTTAGAACAATGGATTTTGACCAGGGGGTAATTCTCGCAATAATCAAGAATTTATTAAAAAACTTGACATTAACAGTTTGTTGGTGCGAACGCAATTTGTTTTTTATGAAACCTGTTTCAAAATGTTGGATTTCTTATTTACAGATATAAATAACTTTCAAACAGCCCCCTCCAACTCTGAACATACGCCCAGGGAGAAATCGTCCCTTCTCCCTGCTCTATTCTCAGAGTATTTTTCAAGTTTAGTTTGAATTAGCAATACAACGATGCTCTTAAGATTTTTATATTTTCTTGTGTTTTATATCTAACTCATGGGTGGCGCGGGAGCGCCACGGGGCGATTTATCATGGGTGGCGCCGCGCCAACCATTATTAGAAAACGTGGGTAAATTTTGAAATTCAGAACCTTCTTCTTCTTCTTCTTATTATTATTATTATTATTCCAACGCTCCATCCTTAAAAGCGATATTCGTCATTCGTTACTGATTGATCAAAAATAAACATGGGCTCATTAGAAAGAAGAAGGAATTACGCAACTTTCTTAGGAAGCACTTTTTTCATTTAGGTCCTTGTTATCGATTTATTGATCAAAATAAAAAATTTGAAAAATAGACAAATAAAAACTCCCAACCGCACAATAAAAGCCTTTTGGCAACAATAAGGATTGTACAGAGCAGACAACCAACATCCCCTCATAGAAACCGCACAAAAAAGCGGACCGGTTTTAATTGGTGGCAAAAACGGAACCAGTTCCCAGCGCCATCTGCTTCAACCGCGCGGAAAACGGCGAAAACAACAGAGTACTTTTTTTAATTCTTGCATTACTGATGACAAAATTAATTCAAAGTTTTATTTATTAAAAAATAATAATAAGCGTCGGTGGCGCGGGAGCGCTACGCGCCGGTAATCATCGCTGGTGCGGGGTGCCAACTGCGATTTAACCCACGGCACTGCGCCAAGTATACTTAGAGAACGTGAGTAAATTTTGTAATTCATGTTCATCATCTTCTTCTTTCTTTTATTATGTTTGGCGCACGACATTGCGCCAACTATATTTATAGAACGTAGGTAAACTTTGTCTGTAGCGCAATTGCACTGTACTAACAATAATTAAGCAACGTGGGTAAATTTTTGTAATTTAAATTCATCATCTTCTTCTTATTATTTTTTATTTAAAAAAGTATATCCTGGCAACGGAATGATTATAAACATATGTCATTGCGCAGCTAAAACTATAGTTTATTAATCTATTTTTTTAATTTATTTCAAAAAGTGGGGACTAGCCATTAAAAATGTTCTAAGAATAGAGCAAGAAAAAGGGGCGATTTTCCCTGGCGTATGTTTAGACAGAAAACATGTGGACTAGTCTGAGATGGACATTATGTGGACTATAGGAAATTTGCATTTGGTTTTGGACAGCTGCTCACTAAATAAAAGTTTCTACCATATGATAATGATTTGTTTATAAATTCATCTAATCACACAACACTGTTGCATTTTTTAAGTTTAATGAAATGTTAATTAAAAAAATCATACTCACAGCAATCTTTCACAAGCGCGAACTCGCCACTTTTTCAACTTTATAGTTGTTTCTTACACATACAAATATAACATTCTAATTGAAAAAGTGGCGATTTCGCGCTTGTCAAAGATTGCTGTGAGTATGATTTTTTCAATTAACATTTCATCAAACTAAAAAAAAATGCAACAGTGCTGTGTGATTAGATCAATGTATAAACAAATCATTATCATATGGTAGAAACTTTTATTTAGTGAGCAGCTGCCCAAACCAAATGCAAATTTCCTATAGTCCACATAATGTCCATCTCAGACTAGTCCACATCTCATCTTTTCTGTCTAAACATACGCCCGGGGAAAAATCGCCCCTTTTTCTTGCTCTATTCTTAGAGCAATTTTCAATGCTAGTTATTAAAATTAAAAATACAGATAACTATAAATAAAAAACACGACAGTCAAAACCTTTCAATTTAAAAAAAAGAAAATTGTTCAATGTTAAAAATACATATAACCATAAATAAAAAATATGTCATATTTTGATAACACCACTAATATTTGTTCACATCGGAATGAAATCATAGTTTGGTTTGTAAAATCACTTTAGCATGGTGCTAGTTGGCTTTTTTTGTGTAAACGAATGATTAAAGAATAAAATAAAATAAAATTAAAATTAAATAAAATAAAATAAAATAATAAAATTGTTAAATGGAACTAATAAACATTGTTTTTATAAATTACAATAATACACAAAAACTAAGCATACCTTTAAACGAGCAAATCAAGATTGAAGATAATTTAACCTTACTATTTAATCATTAGTTTAGCTATTAGTTTTTTTCAAATCAAATTAAAACTGTTGTTTTATTTAAATGCATTCATATGATCTCATTGTTAATTTGTAATGCGTTGTTTCTCATATTTTTAACGTTGCTTATGTGCTTTTTAAAGAAATCGTTTTGGTTAGTAATGAAATATAAAAAATTGTTAAATGGAAATAAAATAAACATAGTTTTTATAATTACAATATAATACACAAAAACTGAAAAGCATTCCGTTATGCTTATTTATTTTTAAGTGAGTCTAACAAAACATAGGTTAGAAGTTATATGACAATTAAATCATTGTATAAATTACTCATCATTTTTACAAATAATAAATCAAAATCAATAAATGTGTTTAAAGGAATTACTTTAAAAGTAATCGAGTTTATTAAAAATGCCGGTAGCGAATTGAGCAGGGAGTGAATTTTCCAGGAAGCGCATTGTTCCTAATGAAGTAGGTTTGATAAGATTTCCGTTTATAAAAACTTTCGGGAGCGAATTGTCCCGAATGAAGTTGGTTTGATAAGATTTGCGTTCTATAAAAACTCCTGGGTAGCGATTTGGCCCGGGGAGCGAATTGTCTTGGAAGCGAATTGTCCGGGGAGCGAATGTCCCGGGAGCGATTTGTCCGGGAGCGAATCGGCGGAGCGAATTGTCCCGGTCCCCTTTTTTATTCAATGGGGCTGCTTGGCATTTGTGAATTAGCAGCAAACAAAAAATTTGCATATTTTTCACTGAACTTTTGTAAATGAGTGTGGGGACAAATAATCTCAAAGGTTTTCAATAATTGAATAGTAGCCAAGTCCCGGATTATTCGTGTCCCTAACGCGAACAAATAATCCAAAATCGCTGCGTCAGCGCCAGCCAAGTGCGAAACAAATAAGCAAAACAAAGGTTTTACTTAGGTCCGAATAATCTAAGATAACATTTCGTTTTATTTTTAATTATTTTAACGCTAAATTTTAAAGAATAAACGAAGCAATAAACATTTATTTGTGTAGATAATTTGGTTTTATTTTTTAACATTTTGCATTTAATTTATTTAAGTTTTATGATTTTTTAGATATTAAAAACTATGAACTTAAGTTGTCTTTTTTTCAATTTGTTTTACATATTTTATAAATATATTTTAGTTTTCACAGCATTTTTTGTGCATTTTTTTCAAATTTTTATTTATATACAAAATCAAGGTATGCAATTTGAATAACACCAAGAAGTAAGTTTTTGCATAAAATCCAGTACCCTTAGTGTTTAAGGGAACAGTTTAATTAAAGCTGTAACAATATTAAAATTGCAAAATTAATTGTTGGTATTCATTCTGAAATTATCCTATTAAACTAAAACTAAAGTCTTTCAAGCTGAAATTAAGGGGCATAAACCGCTTTCTGCCAGGAAGAAATAAACAATAAGCCCGCGAGCGAGAAAAATAAACAAAAAGTTTTCAGTCGTTATGAATTCAGTTTTTATTTTAGGTTTTTTTAGGTCTCTCCGAACAGTTTTCTTAAGTATGGAAAATTGTTATTTTTGACATACCAGATTTCGTGAAATACAGTAATATTTCACTAGAAAAATTTATATGAGTGTTAAAAAAACAAAAATATCACGATTATAAAGTGAACATTCATTATATTATTGTAAGTAATTGAAATAATTGATATTAAAAATCAAATTCCATGAATTTTTTTAACCCTTAAAAATATTAAATTATACATATTATTTATTTAAAAAATACTTCCATAGAAGAGAGACAGTTACCCTCTTTTACGTATGTAAAAGTAAATGTTATTGTTGTATTTATGGTTTTATAAGTATTTTCTGTGAAAAAGGGGTCAACTCTTTCAAAATTTTGTTAAATTTCGATTTAATCTAATTTTGGTAAAACTTAAAGTTTATAGTATTTTATTGATATTAATCTTTTGGAAGGCTAGATAACATTTTTGGATTTTTTAACGCATAAATAAGTTCTGCCGTGTGTCTGCGTTTATCCAATTTCTTCAATAAGGTGGATCGATACCGCTTCTAGAGAAACCATAATCCCATGGTAGCAGTGGCATAGTCGGTTACCCCGTTGTTTAGAATTTTTTGAAAGGGGTCCCGCAGAATTGATTTCCACATAAAAACATATTTGGCGACAATTTTTTTTTTGATTTTTATAAATGTTCCTCTTATTTTTTTAGACTTTTAAAAATTTATTAAACAAAAATTCAAAAAAAATATCACTATTGTAATCGGGATTTGTTGCCCTGCTTTTGTGCAATTAGTCAAATTTTCGTCTATTTGAATACCTCAAAATATTATAATACTCTATAAGTATACAATTTAAAAGTAAATTGTGTGTCAATAAAAATAGGTAATTTTTGATCTTTATTGCAATTGGTTTACTACTGAACGTTCTGCAATAAAAACTGTCCGGAGAGACTTAAGGTGGGTTGTCCCGAAAATTTAAAAGAGAGAAATTTGCCCAAAATTATTAAACTTTGGGGATCTCAAAAACATTCTTGAGTTTCCTTAGTATATAACTTTGTAGTTATATTGCATTAACTTAAAGAAAAACTTTTGTCCATTATAAGATCCAATCAGTAGCAATACCACCTTTTGTGACACTTTGTTTTCTACTTGATTATAACTTCGTAAAAAATAGGACATAGCTTATTAATGTATTGTGAGGCCTCTAATTATTTGAAACTAAGAATTAGAAATGACCCTATAGAAGAGAAAAAATTTCATATTTAAAGGCTCATTTTTTTATAAAAAAATAGTTGTAACATTTTTCACTTTACAATTCGAAAATTGCTAAAATTTTCATAAAAATTTTTGATTTGAACATTTGAAAAAATCAAAAATATTTGATTACTTCAAAAAAATATACAAATTTGCTTTAAAAATACAGTTAAGTTTTTTGATAGAAAAATTAAGTGGGGTAGCTGAAATTTTGAGTACGAAAATTTGATTTTTAAAATTTTGGCCATTTTTTAAAAACGCTCAAAAAAATCGTGCAACATCTCACGGCAAAACTTCATAAGTTTTGTTTTCAAAGAAGCCATAAAAAATAAAAACTTCAATTAAAAAGTTACAACAAAACTTTTTTACATGATATATTTTGTGTTATTTGAAAAATGTTTCATAAATTTTTTAGAGTATTTTATTTTTAGCATATTTTTAACATTTCGAACGAGATGTTTTGCAAACCAAAGAATGTTTTGAAAAAACTAATTGCTTTCAAAATACCAGAGTCATACCAAAACATTATGAAAAAACTTAGAATTTTAACATCTTATTCAAAATTTCAAATCAAAGACCCATCTGACTTTTTCTAAAGCAGTTAGATCTATTTATCTTGCTAAATGCTTAATTTATTTGAAACTTAAATATAGAAATATAAATCCTAACTTTATAAAAATACACTTTTTTCATACAAATAAAATATTTATTTAAATCGAAAAATTAATGTCTTCAAATGTGAAATGCTTATTCTACTTCAACTCGTGAAATACGCCATAAAATTTTCTAATTAAAAATTTAATTAAATTAATTAAAAATCCTAATATTTATATATTATTATATTTTTTAACATTGAGTTGTCTAAAACTTTTTATTAAAAAAATATTAAGGGGTTTTGATTTTTATCATATGTAAACCGGCAATTTTTGAAAGTTCAGTGTATAATATGGTAATTTTCGGTTTTGGTGCAAAATGCCTTACAGCCGCATCGGAGGAAAATTTAAACCTAAGCCGAAAGTTAAACTACTATCTAAATTTACTTTGTTATTTTTTGAACGGAGACAATTATTGTTACTTTACAACTAATAAAATTTATTGCAATCAAAAAATAAATTTGTTACTTTTTAACCAATTAACTTAATATTTTTGGTTTTTCCAGAAAATTAATTTTGTTAAAAAAATGTACAGATTATTTTCATAGTTCAAAATTCCAAAAACAGGTTTTGGAAAATAATTAAGTAAATTTAGAGAGTAGATAGTTTGCCGCCTTTGAAACTTTGAGAGTAGATACTTTGCTGTTTAGTTTGAAGTTGAAGCTGAGGAAGCGTCACGTTAATACCCTGAAAAAAAAAAATTTTGTACTGGTTAAAAATCTTTAACTTTTGTTATTTTTTCTCGAAAAACTACATACTATTTTTGTTGTTAAAATAATCTATTTTTTTTCGATCATGCAGCAACCTAATTGCTTAATTTTGGTTATGCGATGCATTTTCTGATTCTTATTATATTTTTGTTTGCTAACTAAAGCTAAAAAATATATCGCTTAAATAAATTTTTGCCTGAATTTTAGAGTTTCCCAAATTTTTGTTTTCTGCTAGTTCCGATTTATAACATAGTTGTTTTGTGCAAGAATGCGAATTTATTCCCATACCTATTAGCAGGGAAGCTCGTGCTGGATAAGATGAGTTTTGACAGCACAAGAATTCTTTGAGAAAACATTTGTTAGCGCAATTTTTTTACGTGCGCAAAAGTAGTCTTATGAGCATGTTTTTTCTTTTCTGAGACTATTAATTAACTAGTTATATATAACCTAAAACTGACTGACGAACATATAGCTCAATTTTAATTTTTTGAAACGATTGAACCCTGAATCTTATTTTCTGTTTTCCTGCATTCTTATCACCTACGTTATTCTATAATTTACAAAAAGTTCTGATCCATTCTTTTTTCGTATTAGGCACGACCATTTCGCAATTAGCTTCCGCTCCGACAATTCGCGCTCCTGGGACGATTTCGCTCTCAGAAAATATCGCCTCCCGGGAATATTGGCTCCCGGGATAATTCGCTCCCGGAATTTTTATAAACGGCAAAACTCCCAAAAATGACCCCATTAGGGACAATTCGCTCCCGGGCCGACCCGGCTCCCGGGAAAATTTCCCAAACGTAAATCCCCTAAAACCTACTTCATAGCGGAAACATTTTTCTCCCTGGAGAATTTCACTCCCCGCCCACCCCCCTACCGGCCACCCTGATAAATCTCCATTCTTTTACAGAAATTCAATAAAATGCAAATTAAATGATTTTTTTAGCTATTGTTTGTAAAAAATGATAAGAAATTTATACAATGATTAGTTGACAAAAGCGGGAAAAATTAAAGTTATTCGTACGAAGAACAATACCTAAGTATAAAAAAACAACCTTTAAAAATTTTTTATTGTTCGTTTCTGGAATACCTACTAAACAATCACGACGGTTAATTTTATACTACACAAAAAGCTTCACCGAGAAGAATTAACCGTGAGCATAAAAAAGTTTAGAAAAACAATATATTTTGCTCTTTTTTTTCAACATTTTAGAAAAATGTTGAAAAGAAAGAGCAAAATAGAAAGTTTTTAAAAACTTTTTTATGCTCACGGTTAATTCTTCTCGGTGACTTTTTGTGTAGTATCGTATTGACCGTCGTGATTGTTCATAATTATTCCCGAAACGAACAATAAAAATTTTTAAAGGTTGCAAATTTATCCTTAGGTATTGTTCTGGGGACGAATAACTTGAATTTTTTGCTTGTAAACAAATCATTGTATAAATTACTTATCATTTTTACAAACAATAGCTAAAAAAATCATTAATTTCGTCTGAATGAATTACTTTAAAAGAATCGAGTTTATTAAAATGACCGGTAGCGAATTGGGCAGGAGTAAATTCTCCAGGGAGCGAATTGTTTCTACTATGAAGTAGGTTTGATAAGATTTGCGTTTATAAAAACTTCCGGGAGCGAATTGTCCAGGGAGAGAAATGTCCCTAATGAAGTAAGTTTGATAAGAATTGCGGTTATGAAAATTCCCGGGAGCGAATCGTCGGGAGCGAATTGTCCCGGGAGCGAATTGTCTGAGAGCGAATCGTCCCAGGAGCGAATTGTCCTGGAGCTAATTGGCGAGCGTATTGTTGCTATTTCGAAAAAAGAATGGATCAGAACTTTTGCAAATGATAGAATAACGTATGATAAGAATACAGGATAACAGAAAATAGATTCAGGTTCAATCGTTTAGAAAAATTAAAATTGAGCTATATGTTTGTCAGTCCGTTTTAGGTTATATATAACTAGTTAATTAATAGTCTAAGAAAAGAAAAAACATGCTCATGAGACTTTTCTTGCGCACGTAGCTTTTTTGCGCTAACCAATGTTTTCTTGCAAAGAATTCTTGTGCTGTCAAAACTCATCTTATCCAGCACGACTTTCCCTATATTAGGTATGACAAAAAAGTCGCATTATTCTTGCACAAAACAACTATGTTATAATAGGAACTAGCAGAAAACAAAATTTGGGGAAAATCTAAAATTCAGGCAAAAATTTATTTAAGCGATATATTTTTTAGCTTTAGTTAGCAAACAAAATATAATAAGAATCAGAAAATGCATCGCATAACCAAAATTAAGCAATTAGGTTGCTGCATGATCGGAAACATTTAGATTATTTTAACAACAAAAATAGTATGTAGTTTTTCGAGAAAAAAATAAAAAAGTTAAAGATTTTTAACCAGTACAAAATTTTTCAAAATCAGAAAAACATAACACTTAGTTAGCTTCAACTTCAAACTAAACAGCAAACTATCTACTCTCAAACTTCAAACAGCAAACTATCTACTCTCTAAATCAACTTAATATATTTCCAAAAACCTGTTTTTGGAATTTTGAACTATGAAATAATCTGTACATTTTTTTAACAAAGTAATTTTTGAAAAACCAAAAATATTAAGTAATTGGTTAAAAAGTAACAAATACTTGTTTAGATTGCAATAAATTTTATTAGTTGTAAAGTAACAAAAGAATTGTCTCCGTTCAAAAAATAACAAAGTAAATTTAGATAGTAGTTTAACTTTCGGCTTTGGTTTAATTTTTCTCTTGTTTTGTTTCCATGCGGCTGTTCGGCATTTGCACCAAACCAAAATTTGCATATTATACACTGAACTTTCGAAAATTACAGTATTACATATGATAAGAAGCAAAAGTTATTAGGTGTATAATAAAAAGTTTTAAACAACTAATGTCAAAAAATATAATAATATATAAATATTAAGTTTTTTAATTAATTTAATTAAATTTTTAGAAAATTTATGAGGTATTTCACGAGTTATAAGGGAAGTTAAATAAGCATTTTTAGCGCTTTTTAAAAAAACGTTAATTTTTGGGTTAAGAAATAAAGTAATATTTTATTGTATCAAAAGTGTATTTATAAAGTTAGGACTTATATCTATTACATATTTAAGTTTCAAATCAATTCAGCATTTTGTAAGAAAAATAGCCCCTAGGTAAAAAACTGCTTTTTTTGGGAAAAAAAACTCAGATGGGTCTTGGGTTAAATTTTGGATATAAAAGTGTTAAAATTCTAAGTTTTTTCATAATGTTTGGTATGACTCTGGTATTTCGAAAGCAATTAGCTTTTTTTTTCAAAACGTTTTTTGGGTTTGCAAATTGAAAAAACGTATGACCGGAAATTTGTTCAAAATTACGCTAAAAAGTGAAATTCTCTCAAAAATTTATGAAACATTTTCAAATAACACAAAATAATATATCATGTAAAAGCCCGTTTTGTCGTCTTCAAAATGACGTTTTTAGTTTTTTATAGCTGCTTTGGATCAAAAGTTATAAACGTTCGCGTAAGACATCCAATTTTGTGCGTTTTTGAAAAATGGCTGAAATTTAAAAAATTGAATTTTCGTACAAAATTTTTTAAGCGACCCCCACGAAATTTTTAACAAAAAACTTAACTGTATTTTTTTTAAAGCAAATTTGTATATTTTTTTGAAATCATCAGATGTTTTTGATTTTTTCAAATGTTTAAAATCAGAAAATTTTTTGAAAATTTAAGCAATTTTCAAATTGTCATAAAAAAATGTTAAAACAATTATTTTTATAAAAAAAATGAGCCTTTAAAATATGAAATTTTTTCTTCTATCAGGTGATTTATAATTTATTAGTTTCGAATAAGTATGAGGCCTCACAATACATTAATAAGCTATGTCCTATTTTTTACGAAATTTCGAGTCAAAAACAAAGTGTCACAAAAGGTGGTATTATTGCTACTCATTTGGACCTTATAATGGACAAAATTTTCTTTTAAGTTAATGCAATATAACTTAAGTTATATACTAGGAAGCTCAAATGTTTTTTAGATCCCAAAGTTTAATAATTTTGGGCAATTTTCTATCTTTTAAATTTTCGGACAACCCACCTTTAAGGTCTCTCTGGACAGTTTTTATTGCAGAGCGTTCAGTAGTAAACCAATTGCAATAAAGAGCAAAAATTACCTATTTTTATTAACACACAATTTACTTTTGAATTATTATACTTATAGAGTATTATAATATTTTAAGATATTCAAATGACGAAAATTTGACTTATTGGCGAAAAGCAGGCAACAAATCCTGATCACAATAGTGATATTTTTTTGAATTTTTGTTAAATAAATTTTTAAAATTGTAAAAAAAATAAAAAAAACATTATTAAAATCAAAAAAAAAATTGTGGCCAAATATGTTTTATGTGGAAATCGATCTCGGGACCTTTCAAAAAATTTGACGACGCGGTAACCGACTATGCCACTGCTACCATGGGATTATGAGCTTTAGAAGCGATTTATAAACCACCCTTCTGAAAAAAATTGATAAAACGCACGACGCACGGCAGAACTATTTATGCGTTAAAAAATACAAAAGATGTTATGGCCTTCCAAAAAATATAAATTTCAATAGAAATATACTATCCGGAGTTTTAAGTTTTACCAAATTAAATTAAATCGAAATTTTAACAAAATTTTGAAAAAATTAACCCCTTTTTTCACGGAAAATTTTTTATTAAACCATAAGTACAACAATATTCAGTTTAATTTTTACGTACGTGAAAGAGGGTAACTGTGTCTCTCTATTGGAAGTATTTTTTAAATAAATGTGTAGTAAATATTTTTAAGGGTTTTAAAAAAATTCATTGGAATTTGATTTTTAATATCAATTATTTCAATTACTTACAATAATATAATGAATGTTCACTTTATAATCGTGATATTTTTGCCTTTTTAACACTCATATAAATTTTTTAGTGAAATATTACTGTATTTCACGAAATCTGGTATGTCAAAAATAGCGATTTTCCATACTTAAGAAAACTGTCCGGAGAGACCTTAAAAAACCTAAAATAAAAACTGAATTCATAACGACTGAAAACTTTTTGTTTATTTTTCTCGCTCGCGGGTTTATTGTTTATTTCTTCCTGGCAGAAAGCGGTTATGCCCTTAATTTCAGCTTGAAAGACTTTAGTTTTAGTTTAATAGGATAATTTCAGAATCAATACCAACAATTAATTTTGCAATTTTAATATTGTTACAGCTTTAATTAAACTGTTCCTAAACACTAAGGGTACTGGATTTTATGCAAAAACTTACTTCTTGGTGTTATTCAAATTGCATATTGATTTTGTATATAAATAAAAATTTGAAAAAAATGCACAAAAAATGTGTGAAAACTAAAATATATTTATAAAATATGTAAAACAAATTGAAAAAAGGCAACTTAAGTACATAGTTTTAATATATAAAAAATCATAAAACTTAATAAATTAAATGCAAAATGTTAAAAAATAAAACCAAATTATCTACACAAATAAATGTTTATTGCTTCGTTTATTCTTTAAAATTTAGCGTTAAAATCATTAAAAATAAACGAAATGTTATCTTAGATTATTTGGACCTAGTAAAACCTTTGTTTTGCTTATTTGTTCGCACTTGGCTGGCGCTGACGCAGCGATTTTGGATTATTTGTTCGCATTAGGGAACAAATAATCCAGGACGCGTTGGATTATTTGGACCTTTGATTATTTGTCCCCACACTCATTTACAAAAGTTCAGTGAAAAATATGCAAATTTTTGTTTGCTGCTAATCACAAATGCCAAGCAGCCCCATTAAATAAAAAGGGGACCGGGACAATTCGCTCCCGCCAATTCGCTCCCGGACAATTCGCTCCCGGGACATTTCGCTCCCGGACAATTCGCTTCCAAGACAATTCGCTCCCGGGGCAATTCGCTCCCAGGAGTTTTTATAAACGCAAATCTTATCAAACCAACTTCATTCGGGACAATTCGCTCCCGAAAGTTTTTATAAACGGAAATCTTATCAAACCTACTTCATTAGGGACAATGCGCTTCCTGGAGAATTCACTCCCTGCTCAATTCGCTACCGGCATTTTTAATAAACTCGATTCTTTTAAAGTAATTCCTTTAAACACATTTATTGATTTTTATTTATTGTTTGTAAAAATGATGAGTAATTTATACAATGATTTAATTGTCATATAACCTAACCTATGTTTTGTTAGACTCACTTAAAAATAAATGAGCATAACGGAATGCTTAGTTTTTGTGTATTATATTGTAATTATAAAAACTATGTTTATTATATCCATTTAACAATTTTTTATATTTCATTACTAACCAAAACAATTTCTTTAAAAAGCACATAAGCAACGTTAAAAATATGAGAAACAACGCATTAAAATTAACAATGAGATCATATGAATGCATTTAAATAAAACAACAGTTTTAATTTGATTTGAAAAAAACTAATAGCTAAACTAATGATTAAATCGTGAGGTTAAATTATCTCAATCTTGATTTGCTAGTTTAAAGGTATGCTTAGTTTTTGTGTATTATTGTAATTTATAAAAACAATGTTTATTAGTTCCATTTAACAATTTTATTATTTTATTTTATTTTATTTAATTTTAATTTTATTTTATTTTATTATTTAATCATTCGTTCGCAAAAAAAGCCAACTTGCACCATATTAAAGTGATTTTACAAACCAAACTATGAATTCATTCCGATGTAAACAAATATTAGTGGTGTTATCAAAATATGACATATTTTTTATTTATGGTTATCTGTATTTTTAACATTGAACAATTTTCTTTTAAATTGAAGGGTTTTGACTGTCGTGTTTTTTATTTATGGTTATCTGTATTTTTTAATTTTAATAACTAGCCTTGAAAAATGCTCTAAGAATAGAGCAAGAAAAAGGGGCGATTTTTCCCCGGGCGTATGTTTAGACAGAAAAGATGAGATGTGGACTAGTCTGAGATGGACATTATGTGGACTATAGGAAATTTGCATTTGGTTTGGGCAGCTGCTCACTAAATAAAAGTTTCTACCATATGATAATGATTTGTTTATACATTGATCTAATCACACAGCACTGTTGCATTTTTTTTTAGTTTGATGAAATGTTAATTGAAAAAATCATACTCACAGCAATCTTTGACAAGCGCGAAATCGCCACTTTTTCAATTAGAAGGTTATATTTGTATGTGTAAGAAACAACTATAAATTTGAAAAAGTGGCGATTTCGCGCTTGTCAAAGATTGCTGTGAGTATGATTTTTTTAATTAACATTTCATTAAACTAAAAAAATGCAACAGTGCTGTGTGATTAGATCAATTTATAAACAAATCATTATCATATGGTAGAAACTTTTATTTAGTGAGCAGCTGTCCAAACCAAATGCAAATTTCCTATAGTCCACATAATGTCCATCTCAGAATAGTCCACATGTTTTCTGTCTAAACATACGCCCGGGGAAAAATCGCCCCTTTTTCTTGCTCTATTCTTAGAACATTTTTAATGGCTAGTCCACCACTTTTTTTGAATTAAATTAAAAAATAGCCTAATAAACTATAGTTTTAGCTGCGCAATGACATATGTTTATAATCATTCCGTTGCCAAGATATACTTTTTAAATAAAAAATAAAAAGAAGAAGATGATGAATTTAAATTACAAAATTTACCCACGTTGCTTAATTATTGTTAGTGCGGTGCAATTGCGCTCCAGACAAAGTTTACCTACGTTCTATAAATATAGTTGGGCAATGCCGTGCGCCAAATAATAAGAAGATGATGAACATGAATTACAAAATTTACTCACGTTCTCTAAGTATAGTTGGCGCGGTGCCGTGGGTTAAATTGCAGTATGGCACCCCGCACCACCGATGATTAACGGCGCGTGGCGCTCCCGCGCCACCGACGCTTATGATTATTTTTTAATAAATAAAATTTTGAATTAATTTTGTCATCAGTAATGCAAGAATTAAAAAAAGTACTCTGTTGTTTTCGCCGTTTTCCGCGCGATTGAAGCAGATGGCGCTGGGAACTGGTTCCGTTTCTGCCACCAATTAAAACCGGTCTGCTTTTTTTGTGCGGTTTCTATGAGGGGATGTTGGTTGTCTGCTCTGTACAATCCTTATTGTTGCCAAAAGGCTTTTATTGTGCGGTTGTGATTCTTTATTTGTCTATTTTTCAAATTTTTATTTTGATCAATAAATCGATAACAAGGACCTAAATGAAAAAAGTGCTTCCTAAGAAAGTTGCGTAATTCCCTCTTTTTTCTAATGAGCCCATGTTTATTTTTGATCAATCAGTAACGAATGAGGAATATCGCTTTTAAGGGTGGAGCGTTGGAATAATAATAAGAAGAAGAAAAAGAAGAAGAAGAAGAAGAAGAAGAATAAGAAGAAGAAGAAGAAGGTTCTGAATTTTAAAATTTACCCACGTTCTCTAATATTGGTTGGCGCGGCGCCACGAGGCTAAATCGCCCCGTGGCGCTCCCGCGCCACCCATGATTATTAGATATAAAACACAAGAAAATATAAAAATCTAAGAGCATCATTGTATTGCTAATTCAAACTAAACTTGAAAAATACTCTGAGAATAGAGCAGGAAAAAGGGACGATTTCTCCCTGGGCGTATGTTCAGAGTTGGAGTTTATTTTTTGAAAGTTATTTATATCTGTAAATAAGAAATCCAACATTTTGAAACAGGTTTCATAAAAAACAAATTGCGTTCGCACCAACAAACTGTTAATGTCAAGTTTTTTAATAAATTCTTGATTATTGCGAGAATTACCCCCTGGTCAAAATCCATTGTTCTAAAGGGAAGGAATCCTTGCGCATCAAATGACACCACGCGCATAAAGGGACGCCTGCATTTATGTCTACTAACCTGCCGGCGCCTTTCTAATAACACGCCCGCGCGGCATTCTTTTAGCCATATTCGCACCTGCATTTTGAAGCCCTGTTTTGCTGCTGCTCCTCCGACAACCTATCCCACGGAGCAAAACATATATGACGTGATCACGAATACTATATGACATTTTAAAGCTAAAAAAATTCTGAGGTGTAGTTTATATTTTAACACAACTTATTTTTCTCATTGTGGAAATTTTTTTGGAATATAGGGTAGCTGACTTAATTTTGGCCACTTTTTTTATTTTTTTGGATAAGTTTTTCTGATTTTTCCAATCGACTCGGAATTTGGTCTAAAAATCGAACGATAGCTATTTTTGTTATTCCAGTACAAAATTTTAAAATTTCTGTTACACTTCAAGATCAGTGGAGGTTTAAACTTTTTTATAGTGGCCGAAATTAAGGCGCGAGCCATTAACTTCGGCCACCTAGAAAAAACTGGCTCTGAACAATGACGACGATTAATTCAATGTACACAAAGGTCTCGGGAAGAAACGAAAATAATTCATATATAACGGTGGTTAACTAATAAACATGAGTAAAAAACATAGATAACAGCTTGTTTTAGAAAAATGTTGAAAAAAGAGCAAAATAGTAAGTTTTCTAAACTTTTTTATGCTCACGGTTAATTCTTCTCGTGAACTTTGTGTATATTGAATTAACCGTCGTGATTGTTCATAATTATTCCCAAAACGAACAATAAAAATTTTTAAAGGTTGCAAATTTATCCTTAGGTATTGTTCTTGGTACGAATAACTTAATTTTTTCCCGCTTGTAAACAAATCATTGTATAAATTACTTATCATTTTTACAAACAATAGCTAAAAAAATCATTAATTTCGTCTGAATGAATTACTTTAAAAGAATCGAGTTTATTAAAAATGCCGGTAGCGAATTGGGCAGGGAGTAAATTCTCCAGGGAGCGAATTGTTTCTACTATGAAGTAGGTTTGATAAGATTTGCGTTTATAAAAACTTCCGGGAGCGAATTGTCCCGGGAGCGAATTGTCCCTAATGAAGTTGGTTTGATAAGATTTGCGTTTATAAAAATTCCCGGGAGCGAATTATCCCGGGAGCGAATTGTCCCGGGAGCGAATTGTCTGAGAGCGAATCGTCCCAGGAGCGAATTGTCCGGGAGCGAATCGGCGGGAGCTAATTGTCCCTAATTCGAAAAAGAATGGATCAGAACTTTTGTAAATTATAGAATAACGTATGATAAGAATGCAGGAAACAGAAAATAGATTCAGGTTCAATCGTTTAGAAAAATTAAAATTGAGCTATATGTTTGTCAGTCCGTTTTAGGTTATATATAACTAGTTAATTAATAGTCTAAGAAAAGAAAAAACATGCTCATGAGACTTTTCTTGCGCACGTAGCTTTTTTGCGCTAACCAATGTTTTCTTGCAAAGAATTCTTGTGCTGTCAAAACTCATCTTATCCAGCACGACTTTCCCTATATTAGGTATGACAAAAAAGTCGCATTATTCTTGCACAAAACAACTATGTTATAATAGGAACTAGCAGAAAACAAAATTTGGGGAAAATCTAAAATTCAGGCAAAAATTTATTTAAGCGATATATTTTTTAGCTTTAGTTAGCAAACAAAATATAATAAGAATCAGAAAATGCATCGGATAATCAAAGTTAACCAATTAGGTCGCTGCATGATCGGTAACATTTATATTATTTTAACCACAAAAATAGTAAGTAGTTTTTGAAGCAAAAAATAAAAAAGTTAAAGGTTTTTAGCCAGGACCAAAATATTTCAACATCAGGAAAACATAACACTTAGTTAGCTTCAACTTCAAACTAAACAGCAAACTATCTACTCTCAAACTTCAAACAGCAAACTATCTACTCTCTAAATTTACTTAATATATTTCCAAAAACCTGTTTTTGGAATTTTGAACTATGAAAATAATCTGTACATTTTTTTAACAAAGTAATTTTTGAAAAACCAAAAATATTAAGTAATTGGTTAAAAAGTAACAAATACTTGTTTAGATTGCAATAAATTTTATTAGTTGTAAAGTAACAATAATTGTCTCCGTTCAAAAAATAACAAAGTAAATTTAGATAGTAGTTTAACTTTCGGCTTTGGTTTAATTTTCCTCGTTTTGTTTCCATGCGGCTGTTCGGCATTTGCACCAAACCAAAATTTGCATATTATACACTGAACTTTCGAAAATTACAGTATTACATATGATAAGAAGCAAAAGTTATTAGGTGTATAATAAAAAGTTTTAAACAACTAATGTTAAAAAATATAATAATATATAAATATTAAGTTTTTTAATTAATTTAATTAAATTTTTAGTAAAATTTATGAGGTATTTCACGAGTTATAAGGGAAGTTAAATAAGCATTTTTAGCGCTTTTTAAAAAAACGTTAATTTTTGGGTTAAGAAATAAAGTAATATTTTATTTGTATCAAAAAAGTGTATTTATAAAGTTAGGACTTATATCTATTACATATTTAAGTTTCAAATCAATTCAGCATTTTGTAAGAAAAATAGCCCCTAGGTAAAAAACTGCTTTTTTTGGGAAAAAAAACTCAGATGGGTCTTGGGTTAAATTTTGGATATAAAAGTGTTAAAATTCTAAGTTTTTTCATAATGTTTGGTATGACTCTGGTATTTCGAAAGCAATTAGCTTTTTTTTTCAAAACGTTTTTTGGGTTTGCAAATTGAAAAAACGTACGTTCGGAAATTTGTTCAAAATTATGCTAAAAAGTAAAATTCTCTAAAAAATTTATGAAACATTTTCAAATAACACAAAATATATCATGTAAAAGCCCGTTTTGTCGTTTTTAAATTGAGGTTTTAGTTTTTTTATAGCTTCTTTGAAACAAAAGTTATAAACTTTCGCGTAAGACATCCAATTTTGTGCGTTTTTAAAAAATGGCCAAAATTTTAAAAATTAAATTTTCGTACAAAATTTTTTAAGCGACCCCCACTAAATTTTCTAACAAAAAACTTAACTGTATTTTTAAAGCAAATTTGTATATTTTTTTGAAATCATCAGATGTTTTTGATTTTTTCAAATGTTTAAAATCAGAAAATTTTTTTGAAAATTTTAGCAATTTTCAAATTGTCATAAAAAAATGTTAAAACAATTATTTTTATAAAAAAAATGAGCCTTTAAAATATGAAATTTTTTCTTCTATCAGGTGATTTATAATATATTAGTTTCGAATAAGTATGAGGCCTCACAATACATTAATAAGCTATGTCCTATTTTTTACGAAATTTCGAGTCAAAAACAAAGTGTCACAAAAGGTGGTATTATTGCTACTCATTTGGACCTTATAATGGACAAAATTTTCTTTTAAGTTAATGCAATATAACTCAAGTTATATACTAGGAAGCTCAAAATGTTTTTTAGATCCCAAAGTTTAATAATTTTGGGCAATTTTCTATCTTTTAAATTTTCGGACAACCCACCTTTAAGGTCTCTCCGGACAGTTTTTATTGCAGAACGTTCAGTAGTAAACCAATTGCAATAAAGAGCAAAAATTACCTATTTTTATTGACACACAATTTACTTTTGAATTATTATACTTATAGAGTATTATAATATTTTAAGATATTCAAATGACGAAAATTTGACTAATTGGCGAAAAGCAGGCAACAAATCCTGATTACAATAGTGATATTTTTTTGAATTTTTGTTAAATAAATTTTTAAAATTGTAAAAAAAATAAAAAAAACATTATTAAAATCAAAAAAAAAATTGTGGCCAAATATGTTTTATGTGGAAATCGATCTCGGGACCTTTCAAAAAATTTGACGACGCGGTAACCGACTATGCCACTGCTACCATGGGATTATGAGCTCTAGAAGCGATTTATAAACCACCCTTCTGAAAAAAATTGATAAAACGCACGACGCACGGCAGAACTATTTATGCGTTAAAAAATACAAAAGATGTTATGGCCTTCCAAAAAATATAAATTTCAATAGAAATATACTATCTGGAGCTTTAAGTTTTACCAAATTAAATTAAATCGAAGTTTTAACAAAATTTTGAAAAAATTAACCCCTTTTTTCACGGAAAATTCTTTATTAAACCATAAATACAACAATATTCAGTTTAATTTTTACGTACGTGAAAGAGGGTAACTGTGTCTCTCTATTGGAAGTATTTTTTAAATAAATAGTGTGTAGTAAATATTTTTAAGGGTTTTAAAAAAATTCATTGGAATTTGATTTTTAATATCAATTATTTCAATTACTTACAATAATATAATGAATGTTCACTTTATAATCGTGATATTTTTGCCTTTTTAACACTCATATAAATTTTTTAGTGAAATATTACTGTATTTCACGAAATCTGGTATGTCAAAAATAGCGATTTTCCATACTTAAGAAAACTGTCCGGAGAGACCTTAAAAAACCTAAAATAAAAACTGAATTCCGAAAAAAATTTTGAAATGTAAAACGCCATTTTTGCCAGGATTCGCTTGGCGGTCATTTTGAGCTATTTTCCGTAAAGATCCGTAGAGAATAAGGTATTAGATTGCCCCCCCCCCTACTAATAAGTAAAAAAAATTCGCGGCAAATCGTTTTGCTTCCCCAGCCCCAAGGGCCGACGACTGATATTAAAAGTTACGACTAAAACAATTGCGGCAGGCGCGTTTTCCTTTCCTGACATTTCCCAATTGTCAATGGACAAATCAAATTACATTGGATTTGGGGAATGCATCATGTAAAAGAGCCTTTTACAGTTTTAGCACTGTGACTGTATATATTAATTGTTTGTATCAATATTTTGTTGACATACATATTGTTTTTTTTGAAAAACTTTTTTGACAAAAGTGCTTTTCTATAACCTCCTGCCCTAAACCTTTTATGCATGATTAGAGGAATCCTTTTCTTTTTTTGTGAAACTAATAAAAAATCAACAAAACGATATGAACACGTATTTAAATCATATATAGATGGTTAAAAATAGCTTTATATTGATGTCTCAAATAAAATTTGCTAAAAAATTGATTTTTCGGAATATCTGTTGAATCGGCGGTTAGTTTTAATCCAAGACAGTATTAACTCAAGTCAGTGTCTTATTTTTGTTTTGTTTAAAACGTTTAATGTTTAAACAATTGTGAAACCACGATTTCTAGATGTTTTCATGAAAAAAATATTTCAGTTTTAGATGAACTTACTGCAAAATATTGAAAAATATTTAAATAAACATGTTTTTGGTTGTTTTGTTGTTTTTTTTTTCGTTGATGTTTTTCCTGTTTTTTGTTGTTCTTTTAAAACAATAACCACTACATTACTGTACCAACTGAACTTGCTGAAGTATGCTCTTGTATACAGCTTAGTTTTTAAAGGTGCGGTGCAGAGTCAAACTTTTTGTTTTCGATTTTGATGATTTATTGTGAAAACGTTACCCCTGCTCCCAATAGCCAGCAAAACTGCTAAAATATTTTTATGAGTTAAGGAGATATGAACCTCAGAAAGATGACCCCAGAGATATGCGAAATTCTGTACTTGAAAGATTTCTCAATTAATATAAAATTTTAAGTTAGAAAAGTTTTACGAAAGAAAGCGGTTATTTTCTACTTTAATTTGATACCTTGATTGTTAGGATTGCTCCAGTATTTCTCAAGATATTGCGTTTCCCGTACAAAAACCCGCAACTTTTTTGCTAAAAACACCACACGACGACAGTGATATGATTAATTTTGCTCAAAATTTTTGCTTACACTTCGCAGTTTTAGCAAAAAAATAGCGGGTTTTTGTACGGGAAACGCAATACCTCAACAAATACTGAACTAATTTTAACGATCACGATATTAAATTAAAGCCGGAAATAACCGCTTTATTTAAGTGCCTATTTTGTAATTTAAATTTTAATACCCGTTGAGCAGTCTTTCAAGTACAGAATTGTCGAAAAACGCCATTTTGAAAGGTCATATCTCCTGATTTACTGGAGATGTTTTGATAAGAAAATTTTTGTGGGCTATTGAGGGCAGGGGTAAGGTTTCCACAACAAATATTAAAAATCGAAGACAAAAAGTTTGACTCGTTACCGTAACCTTTAAGTAAAATTTACCCCTTTTAAAATGGTAATAAAATATACATAAGGTAAAGTACTTTATAGCATACCTGCTTCGCAAATTGGACATGTGATCCAACTGCCAGCTACACAAGTCAGAGTAGACGTTCCGCCGCTAGTGTAGCCATTAGTGTCGCAGGTTAACGTGTAAGCTGCCGTCGCGCCTATTTTAAACAAAATAAACACAAAATAAATGCAAAAAACCTCAAAAATAAACATAAAATAGCAAAAATCTTGGAAGTAAATAGATATTGTAGCAAAATCGAATTAAAGTTTTAAAAAAAGCCTTATATTAAATGGAACAGCGTAAAGCTGCAACTACAAAAAGTTCAAAACTAAATTCCAGACAAGTCGTTTTAGAAATAAAAATTGAACTATCTATAAACAGAAACCAATTTAAAATTCAAAACAAATAATTGTAATTACTTTCGTTTACGTTTTTTGACCCATTGACGAAAATAAAGTTTGAAATTTCGAATGACGTCAATAGACTATTTCGACAGAAGGCGTTTTAAACAGTGAAATTCCAATACACATTGGGCTGAAAGTTGAGATTAAAATAATATTTAAATGAAAACTTCTATTAATTTTGCGGTGTAAAATAACGCGTGAACACTAAAGGCAAAATATAAATTTGATTGGATTTGTAATAATGTAGTTATTAATGTTTAATTTTGTAAAAATGCGAACACAAAAAATAAAATTACGATCATAACCGAGCATTGATTATATAAATAGGATTTTACTCGAGAGTCAGCAGATGGTCCGATGGTCTAGTGGTTTGAGGCGGTCGGCCTCAGACTGCAAGGTTGAAGTTAAAATCCCAATGGAGTCTCTTTTTCACTTTTTGTACCGGGAATTTAAACTTATCAAAATTTGATTTAAACTTATCAAAATTGAATTTAAAAAAAAATTCAGATATTTTTAAATACTTTAAACGAATCAATGAATTCATTATTGATTGGTATTAATAAAATAAGAGAGAAAACAGACCTGCTATTAATTGATGTATGTAGATAGTAATTTTTGATGTAGATATTTTGCTATTGGCACAAAAAAATTAAAACCAAAGTGCTGTTATGTAAAAAGCTTCTTGGAGTCTATTGTTTAATTTCTTTTGATATAATAATATGGTTGATTTTTTTATTCAAAAATCCTCCAAGAAATATTGTTTTGCATTATTGTTGTGGATTTTATACGCAAATAATCTTTCGGAAAATAGTTTTTCCAATAATATTATGTAGCTATATTCTATTTACCACAAAAAGAAAAAAACTAATTATAATTTATACGTCCCGATACAAAAAGAGAAAAGGAAGCTTCATCGGGATTTGAGCTCCCGACCTTGCAGTCTGAGGACGACCGCCTTAACCACTACACTATCGGACCATCTGCTTACTCTCCAGTAAAATCCTACTTATAAATATTCGGTGCTCGGTTATTATCGTAATTTATTTTCTATGTTTGCGTTTTTACGAAATTAAACAATAATAACTACATTATTGCAAATTCAATCAAATTTATATTTTGCCTTTAGTGTTTACACGTTATTTTACACTGAAAAATTGATAGAAGTTTTCATTTAAATATTATTTTAAATTCAACTTTTGGCCTAATGTGTATTAGATACTGTGTTATTATGGTATATATGTCTGAGTCTACATCAGCGAAGCTGTACAAAGATAATCTAGCGTACGCGACGCAGTCACTACAAAATTGTTAGTAGGAATCACAGATTCACGCATCCCTTTATTTCCTTGATTTTTACTGTTTAGTTGTTTTGTTTACTCAAAGCATACCGTCAAATAAACGGTTAGCTAACACGGGATATTTAGATATAAATTTTAAAAAAACCCCGTTTACTTAACGGTATGTTTTAAGTAAAAAATAACCAAACAATATAAAACAAATAATAAGTGCAATGCAAAATCATTATACTTGTCAAAAATATATAGTAACTAAGTTGCGTACGCAGGAATATTTTTATACAGTTTCGTTGATGTATAACTTGAAACTCGGACATAACTTGATGATAACAACAATAAAATGCAAAGATTAAATTCACGTCATCAGGAATTTTAAGCTTAATTTTCATAAACGGGTTAAACAAAGAAAACGAAAACAATTATTGGTTTTTATGGTTAAATTAATTCCGTTTTTTGACAGTTCAATATGTATTTCTAAAAACGACTTTTTCAGTCGTTTCTTGCATTTAGTTTGTGAACTTTCTATAGCTTTATGCTGTTTTATTTAATATAAGCCTTTTCTTTGAAACTTAGTTTTGACTTTAGCTAGCCTTTATATCTGTTAAAACATAAAATTCATTGTGATTTTAAGAAAAATTTATAAGCATAAATTAACAAAAATAAAAAAACGGTATATTTGTAACATTAATAAATTTTTAGTATCATATCCAAAGTAAAATTGATTACAAATGAATATGACAGAAGAATTCCGTTTGGCTGATTTCGTAAAACTGTATGGGGATTTAAAAAAAAATAATTAAAGTCGTAAAATTCTGAAAATTTATACCCTATTTTTTCAGAATAAAAATAAAATAAATTTTTAGCAGTTAGAGTAGTTTAATTTCTGTTTTAAAATAATAAAATGAATAAAATAATTTTCAAAATGATTTTTGATTTTATGTGAGCGATAACTTTATTCGCGATACAATATGTGCAATTAAACGTCTTTGCTTTCGCCTATAATTTTTGTACAGCGTTTTTGTTTTTGAAATAAAAATACACCTGAGAGGTATTTTTCCTAATGGGACCAATGACATTGATTGACATTGACAGGAAAAATGATATCTCATTTAATTTAATTTATTTCTTACTAAGAGAAAAATTGGAATAAGCACACACTGACGGATACACATAGGCAATCATTATGGGTTTTTAAGCGACAATAATAATATTAAGAAGTAGAAGAAGAAGCTATAAACTTGAGTTGATAAATTTATTTATGTTTCATACCGTTATTAAAGACAGCGTCTTGAGGCTTTTTGCCCCGTTACATAAGGCAACAAGAACCACCTAAAAATATTTTTATTTTTTAAAATATTTTTTTATAATTTTCATTGTTTCCGAGTGGCTCCTATAAGACGTTCAGAAAGTTTGTTATAGTTTTTCCCAGTAAAATTAGCTATTTCTCAAAAATGTTCACAATTATAATCAAAACAAAAAAATAACCATGAGAAAATATTCATTGCCTTGTGGAGCTACTTAATTTGTAATTGAGTAAGTAAAATATGTGACGCACAAATATACAGCTATTCTATTCTTGAGCTAGTCTTATATTAAAATGTTTTAAACCAAAAATTCTTTTAAGTTTTTAAGATTATTTAAAAGCTGTAAGACCTATTTTCAAAGAAATGTACTCGTTTGGAGTCCGTACCTTATAAAAAATTAAAATATTTAAAGGTAAAAAATTTATGACGAAGTAAAATAATAATAAATGTAATATCGGAGGCGAAAATTTTTTACATATTATGCACTTAAAAATTTTCTCCAGTGATTCATATGGTCACAGATTTACTTCTGTTTTTATAACCTAATTTCGACACAATTTATTACTCTATAGTAGCAGCACCAAGCTGACGCAAAGCGGCTCCTGGGGGTTTCCCCAGCCGCCGGAGGCGAAATTTTTTTTAAAATATGCACTAAAAACTGCTTAAAAATTGTTTCTAGCGAACTAAATGGTCGTATAGTTTTACTTCTATTTTTAAAACCTAATTCCTACACAATTTGCTTGTTTTTGTAGTATTAGTATCACGCCGATGCGCGGCGGCCGGAGGGTTTGGGGGTGTCCCCCCAGCCGCCGGAGGCGAAATCTTTTTTAAATATGCACTAAACCTGCTTAAAAAATTGTCTCCGGCGATTCGGTCGTAGTTTTACTTCTGTTTCTATAACTTAATGTCTAATCATTTTGTTTGTTACTGTAGTAGCAGCATCAATCCGACGCAAAGCGTCGGCCAGGGGGTCTAGAGGGTTGTCTCCCAGCCGCCGGAGGCGAAATTTTTTATACATGCATTAAAAATTGCTTGAAAATTAACTCCAGCCAATCATATGACAGTAGGTTTACTTTTCTTTTTATAACCTAATTCCTAAACAATTTGTTCGTTACATACTTTAAATTAATATAAAATTAAAATTTGTACTCTATCCCAATAAGGTTGTTTCTTAATTCTATTCAAAAAAACCTTATTTAAATATAAATAATTGCCTTATTGTAAGGGGTTTTTAACTTATGAGTAAAAAGTGCGGTTGAATAAAAAAAAGGAAAATGCATTGCAGATTTTACCTTCCCGCAAAACGTGGAAAATTTTTATATGGTTTAATTTTGAACACTTAAAACGCACCACATTTTTATAACCTGAAAATAAAAAAAGTAAAGGGGGACCCTTACAAAAATGGCTGGCTTCGCCAGCCAGTATGGAAACGGCCAAAAGGGAGGGGAAGTGGTCGCCCCGCCCCCCTCCCCAATATACGCCACTGATATATATATATATATATATATATATATATATATATATATATATATATATATATATATATATATATATATATATATATATATATAATATTGTAATTATATGTGTATCAGTTTGTTTAATAATTTTTTGATTTGTATTTTATTTTTAGTTACTTGTGGTGAATATTTTTGTTGTATTATAAGTTACTATATATGTTACCTTGGCAGCAATAAATCATTTTATTCCATATACTTATTACTTACTTACATCCCGTAAGTTTTTTAAGATTCATAAATTTTTTAAATAACATTAAATTTGATTATAAGACTGATTATATGTAGTATAAAACGAAAATTTTAGCTACGACCAAAACAATATTTTAAAAGAAGCCTTACATTAAATTGAACAGCTTGAAGCCTCACAAAAATTTAAAAATAATACCAGAAAAGACTGAAACAAGTCTCAATTAAACCAGTAAAATAAAAATATTTTCATAACAACAGAAAGAAATCAAACAAAAATATTTAAAAACAAAAAAAACTGTAAAATATTTATATTTATTTGTTTGTTTGCTTATTGCACACGAAGGTTTTTACCAAAAAAATCGCAAAATCAGCGGTTATCTACAACAGATAAAATGATATTTTGTAAAAAATTTTTTATAAAGTCATATAAGCTGATATTGAAACTAAATTCTGTTCAATGTGCTCTACTGACATTTTACCATGAGCCTCGTTTGCTTGCCTGTGGTATATTTAAAAACATTTTTGACAATAGAGCTGATTTTGATTTTCAACTTTACAAAAATTAAGTGCAGCATTAGGTCACCCTTAACAAAATGGATCTTATTTCATATTGATTAAATAAGAATTGGTTACCTTCCGCCCAAACTCCTGTGGAAATTTCTGTTCCAGTTACTGTGCCAGGGGTAAAAGTTGCAATATTTGGAGCCGTAGTATCTGTACATGAAATATCAGACTCGCTGCACACTAAAAACAATTCAATAAATTTTAAAAAATAAGTCATTTGAAGTTTAATATTAATTATTTTAGAAAATATTTGACAAAAATTCAGGCAATAGCATATTGACAATGACAGTAATTTGGGATATGACAATAAAAATTTATTAATGTTACAAATCTACCGTTTTTTATTTTTGTTAACATATGCTTATAATTTTTTTTAAAATCATAATAAAATTTATGTTTTAACAGATGGAAAGTCTAGATAAGCCCAAAACAAAGCTTCGAAGAAAAGCCGTATATTAAATAAAACAGCATAAAATTCTACAAAGTCCAAAAATTAAATGCCAGAAAAAACTGAAACAAGTTATTTTTAGAAATACATATTAAACTGTTAAAAAAGCGCTAATTAAGTATAAAAACCAATAATTATTTTCATTTTTGTTGTTTAACCCGTTGATGAAAATTAAGCTTAAAGTTTCTGGTGACGTGAATTTAATCTTTGCATGTTGTTGTTGTTATTATCAAGTTATATCTGAGTTTTCAGTTATACATCAGCGAAACTGTACAAAATAGTCCTGCGTACGCGACTTCGTTACTATATATTTTTGGCAGGTATAAAAATTTTTGCATTGCACTTTTTACTTGCTTTATATTGTGTGATTATTTTTTACTCAAAACATACCGTCAAATAAACGTGTTTTTTTCTTCAATTTATATCCAGATATCCTGTGTTAGCTAACTGTTTAGTCGACGGTATGCTTTGAATAAAAAAAGTACAGTCAAACAGTAAAAATCCAGGTAATAAAGGGGGTGCGTGAATTTGTAATTTCTACTAACAATTTTGTGGTGACTGAGTCGAGTACGCTAGGTTATCTTTGTACAATTTCGCTGATGTAGACTCTGACATACACCATAATAAAACTGTTGGTTATAACACATACAAAGATTCAATTGACGTCATCCTCCTACTTTACTGTAAAAAATGGTTAAAAAGCAGATACTTAAAAAACTCGAAGCAGAAAATGCTAATTTGCGAGGGCGAATTCAGGCATTAGAAAATGTTAATAAAGATCTGAAGTAAGAAAATAAAGATCTTTCAGTAGGGGTTAACGCCTTGTAATCTGGTCGGCAAATTAATGTCCTCATTCCGTTGATAAAACCGAGTATCAATGAAATGGAGCAGGCTAGAGAGCATTCGATCATGGCCGTGGTATCTGTTTTTCCTGAGTCTGAACATCCTGCAGTAGAAAAAAAAACAAAATATTCCAGAATTTATAAAGCGCACAACGCCGATAACGAAACCGTTTCTTTGACGGAGCATTTTAGAATCGGCAAAAAGTCTAAGATATACTTCAGCCGTTTTTTAAAGATTTGATTTGCTTTGAACATAGTCCAAAACATAATGGTTAGAGCTAGAAGCCAGCTAGAAAGACACAAGAAGTTTGACTGCGTTTTTATTCATCCATCGTTAACAGTACAATCCATCGCTAATCAAAAAAATAACTCAAAAGTTTGATCAGGGAAAAAAAACAGTTGTTGGAAACTCATAATAATAATAATAAAAGGTTCGCAATTCGCTATGACAACAATGCGGACTTTTTTTCGTATGACTTAGATTTAAAGCTGGAAATCAAACTGTCCACTTTAAAATAGGATTATTTGCAAATCAATCAATCTTTTAGGGTAAAAAACTTACAGAATTTAAAACCCTTATCAAATAAACCTTTGAAAGAATTACTTCTTATTGCAAGAAGTTTAAATAGTTCTTTGAACGAATTAGATTGTTTGATCTCCGGTGGTAATAGCTATTTTGGTAATTTAGATATCATAGCGATAACAGAAACGAGAATAACGGAGACCGTTACTGGTAAAATACTCAACAGATTAGATAATTATGGAATGTTTAGGTGCAGTAGAAAAAATGGAAATGTGATCTGAAGTTAAAAAACCTGTGGTGGAATTAAATGTCACCAAATATCTCGGGATCATTAGAAAAAATCAAGATCTAGAAAACTATTATTTCTGGTTGGCGCAGAAACTAACTGATGCAAGCTTCATACTGAAAAAAGCGAATACCATTCTTTTTCATTCTGATTGTTTGATGCTACTGTGAAGCTTTGCCACTTTATTCCGGTCAAAATAAAATCGTCAACTATAACTGTTGGTCCTAAAAAACTTTATGCTAACTTACGAAATACAAATTTTTAAAGAAAGTTCTTCTTCAACAACTGTTGTTTAAGGTCTTCGGTAGAAACAGTTGAGATCTTGGGTAGAAGCAGATCAACCTAATTTTTGTATTTTTATTTAACAGAAGATCGACTGCGACGATTTCATTATTACTACATCTTTCGTCAATTCAAATCTAGAATTTGCATCTAGAATATTTCTTTCCAGGGGAAGAAATATTCTAATTTTGCGTTGAAATATTTCCTCCCCACTCTAAAATTTTCCTCATCCTCTGGAGAAAGTAAATAATTTGACTGCATCCAGTATATCTAATCCGGGGGGAGGAAATATTCTGATTTTCCGTAAGAATATTTCTCCCCCCTACCCCTTATACACGTAAACTTTTTACGGGTGTTTTAAAGAAATACAATTTTATAATAATTCTTACTGTTTTATAAAAAGCAAACAGTTTGAAATAAATTTTAATTGCAGATTTGATTAGATTAGATCAATTTAACTTCAGCTTTTTTTAATTTTTTTAGTTTAATTTAGTTCAACTTTTTTTTTAATTTGTCTTGCCATATACTGTCTAATTATAACTTTTTTTGTAAAATGTTTAAATACCAACTAAAAGTGATTTACTTTAAAAAAACAAAAACTAAAAGTTTATACTCTTGCCACGAAAAAAATTCTTATTTAAAACCGACTGTTTTTTGTTAGTTACAGAGGAAACCTCTTTAACAAAAAATGTTAAAAACCTTTTTTTTCCAAAAAACCTGTCATATATTTACAAAAAATTTAGGTTTAAATGGTTTGGCAAAAAACAAAAAAGCGTGGTTGGTTTATTTTTGACAATTGTAAAATTAACACTTTTAAATTAACAATTGCATTTGCATGTTAGACTTTTCATCATGCATGTTATTATTTTTAGCTGCTTAAAAAATTTAAAAAGCTGGAGTTAAATTGATCTAATCTAATCAAATCTGCAAAATAATAGATTGATTTCTCTGAAATGCTTGTATCGGAAAGTGGCAGGTCGTTGGAATAAATATCTTTACATATTTGATAAAAATTATTACAATTAAGGATTTATATAAACCTATATTTGGTTTTATTTCTATTTTTAGCGTTGGATTTTAGATAATTAAATTCTATAAATGATCTGCGATTTGTGGGGAGCTATTTGAACCCATAGGAATACCTGAACATTGCCAAAATATCTTGTTAGCAAATAAAATGTAAGAATTTCTAATGACCAAATTCATTAATACTAATACTTGATATTTTGTGAAACACAAATTTTCTCGAGTTGTAGTTATATCTTAATAATAACATTTGTTATAGCCAACAATTATACATTTTTTATTTGCATTACCAAATAGTAATTTAACTAACCTAATCAGATTTGCTATGACGGTATCATGAGGTAAGCTAGTATAGATAGAGAGTACTAAAATCTCCACCAAAAATATTAGATACTTTATTTATATTGGAAGTTAATGAATAACCTCCAACGAATTATTAATAGACCAATATGTTGAACCAATTTTATCTTTTAAAGCCGTGCAATAAATTTTAAAATGGTTTCGAAAAACTTTTAGAATTTTAGTTAATACGATTGATATAGTTTTAGTACTGCACTTACTAGCACCAGAGATGTGTCTAAAATTTAATAGGATTTTCATGAAACTTAAGAATACTAAAAAGCAATGGTAAACACATCCGATCTTTATCAATTTTGCAACCAAACTATTTTGTACATTGCACGTGTTTATCAAAAATATTTTCCAAACTACAGTTAAACACTTCTTTATAGACTTTGTTTTCATGAAGATTTAATTGGCTAGTATTGTGTTAAAATCTATCCCGATTTCATTACAAAGAACTAATGCATAATATCAAACTAATTTTTAACGCAGAATTTAATTGTATTTGCAATTATTGTACAAGCTCTTTTTCTAAAATTATTAAATTTATCAGTAGTAATTAAAAATGTATTGAATAAAAATGACCTGTGGTCAGCTACCGGTAAAAATACTTTTTGTCTTAGTTTTTGAAAATTGTTTTTTGAAAAAACTCATTAAAAGACTTAATTAATTTTTACCTTTTCAAATAAGAAAACGTTTGGATTTAACGTTTTAAATAAGCAAAATTCAAAATTTTTTTTGACATTTTAAGAAATTTAACACTACTTTGGGGTTTTTTTTACTTTTGTTGGCTACGTGTAAGCTTTCCACACGTGATAATCTAAGCCTAATATTATACTCTTCTAAACCCAAAATATATCCCTAAATTAAAAATGTATTCAAAAAACAAAATTGACTTGTTTGAAAATAAAAATCCAAAAATCTGATTAACAATGTTAAGGAGCGTTTTAAAAAACTCTAATTTTAGGATATATTACTTTTTATAATGGAAAACAATATATTAATACAGTAATATATACGTCGGTTTTAATTCTTATTTTGTTTCAATGCTATCAGTTAAGAGTACTAAAGGTAAATTCTATCAGGGTGAAAATAGATGAGTGGTAAAGTAACCAATCGTTTTTTGAGAAAATATCACGTGCAGAAAAACACCTGACGCACCTAAATAATAATTGGTTACATAACCGCTGAAAACTTTTTTTTTAGTTTTTCTCGCTCGCGGGTTTGTTGTTTCATTCTTCCTGGCGGAGAGCGGTTATTCCCTTAATTTCAGCCTGGAAGACTTTAGCTTTAAATTTAAATTTAACAATAAAAACTGATTTAACCAAAGCAACTAACTTGTTCGGAATGAGTTCGAATATTGGAAATCCGCTCAGTTTTTTTTTTGAACGCGTTTTTTCAACAATAAATACGTCCATTTTTAGTGATTTATGTATATATGTTTGTTTGGTTTGTGCATTATTTGATTATGATAATAATTTTGCCCGAAGTGTCATTTGTAAAGGTCAGTTTAAAAATTTGAAAACTAATAAAAATCAGTTGTTTGAACAATAAATAATTCAAAAAATCTGCACAAAAATGGTTGCGTAAACGTTTTCTATCATTAATCTGACTTTATCTGACATTAATCTATCTTAATTAATTTAATACTAGTTGCGTTTTGATCTAAAAATAACCATAGTCGAAATTTAAACAAGATTGTTGTACACAGTCTGCTTAAAAAAGCTAATTTATTCCATATCTTTACCTTTCAAATGTTTAGTTTTTTAATTGTTGTCAAAAACATGATGTATGAGGGGAGAGGAAATATTCCGGCCCAAATTCAGAATATTTCCTCCGGAGGTAGGAAACAATGGATTTCGATCAGTGTTTGTAAACATTTTCATTTTAGTTATTTCACTCTATAAGTTTTCTAATAAAAATTTCTAAAGTTTTTTTATTATAGTTAGCTTTAATTAAAAAATTTAAAAAAATAATAAGTTTTGCTGTTAAAACTTAAAAACGATAAAAACTCCGCAGTACTCAAACTCTTAACCTTTTCAGCAAAACACAACCTAACGCTGCTTAGATTATGATTACTGCGTTAAAAATTAGTTTGATACCTTATACATTCACTTTTTGTAGATGAAATCGGGATAATTTTTAAGACGCACAATACAGATTGAGAAATCTTCATGAAAACAAAGTCTATAAAGAAGTGTTTAACTGTAGTTTGGAAAATATTTCATAAACACGTGCAATGTACAAAAAATCGCTTAGAATTGCAAAAATTGATAAAAATCGGATGTGTTTACCATTGCTTTAGGTATTCTTAAGTTTAATGAAACATTGATTTTTCGACGCATCTCTGGTGCTAGTAAGTGCAGTACTAAAACTATATCAACGTATTAATTCAAAATTCTAAAAAGTTTTTTAAAACCATTTTTAAATTTTATTGCGCGGCTTAAAAGTTGGAATAATTTCAAACATATTGGTTTCTCTGGTGATTTTTCCGTTGGCCAGGTCATTAACTTCATATTTAAATCAAAGTATATTAATATTTTTGGCTGGAATACATTGCTATTTTCTATTCTATACTAACTTACCTCATGATACCGTAACCATCACAAATCCAATTGCAAGTTGGCAAAATTACTATTTGCATTAATACTAATGAAAAAATGTATAATTGTTGGCTATAACAAATATTTTATTATTAAGATATAACTTACAAACTCGCGCAAATTTGTGTTTAGCAAAATATAAGAGATATTAGGCTCTAAAAAATTTCGTCATTTGAGAAAATTCTTACATTTTTATTTGCTAACAAAAGATATTAGCAAAATGTAAGCTATTACTATGGTACGATTCCCGCGCAGAGTAGTTTGCACTATAAAAAATTTCAATTATCTAAAAAATCCAACGCTAAAAACTAGAAATAAAACCAAAATGTATAGGTTTTCTATAAAACTCCTTAAGTGAGTAGATTTTTATCAAATATAAAGATATTTATTCCAACGACCTCCCGCTTTTCCGATACTGCGAGCATTTAGGAGAAAATCGAATCTATTATTTTGCAGATTTGATTAGATTCAGATCAATTTAACTCCAGCTTTTTAAATTTTTTAAGCAGCTAAAAAATAGTGCCATGAATGACAAAGTCTAACATGCAAAATAGATATTTTTAATTTAGAAGTGTTAATTTTACAATTGTCAAAAATAAACCAACCACGCTTTTTTTTGTTTTTTGCCAAACCATTTAAACCTAAATTTTTTGTAAATATATGACAGGTTTTTTGAAAAAAGGTTTTTAACATTTTTAAAAAAGAGGTTTTTCCTATCTAACTAACAAAAAACAGTCCGGTTTTAAATAAGAACTTTTTTTTTCGTTTTTAAATAAACTTTTTAGTTTTTGTTTTTTAAAGTAAAATACACTTTTA
>JASAMX010006368.1:0-60202 GCA_030248175.1 Microlaimidae sp. YZB2_3
TAAGAGTAGTGGAAGTATTTTGGTAAAAGAATTGTGCCAGGGATGAAAATACATGATAATAAAAAGATTAAAAAGAATAAAAAGGCACATAATAAATTTTAAAAAAACCGGAAACGAAGTAAAAAACAAAATTAACTAAGACTAGACTGTAAAGTTAATTAAAAAAGTAAGGGGTACGTGAGAAGAATATAATAATTTTTTGTGTAAAAAGAAAGGGAAAAGCCCGCATTACTAGTACACGCTTATAACCAAAAGTTGTGTTTGAGCTGTTGAACAAATTAAATGAAAAGATTTTTTAATAGGAAAAAGGACAAGACAGACTAAAAAACAACACGAGAACTAACACGATAACGGGTAAGTAGATAAACAGTAGAAAAAGCCACAGAAAAATAGTACATTAGAGAAATAACATGACATAAATCGAATACAGTATTACAACTATACGAAGTTCTAGAAAGGCTAAAGAAGGGATAGAAGAAAAACATAAAAAGTAAAATGTGGAAAAAGTATAAAAAGAGTAAAAAAATATACTTTTTTTAAAAAAATTGTAAAAATACTAGGTGGAAACTAAAGAAAAGAAAGATAATTTCTTATAAAATAAAAAATTCTAAATTTTAAAAAGGAAAAGGTTTGATAACTGCAAAACTGTGTAAAATTTTGTAGTAAATTAAGCGTTGTTAGAATTGTTGGTGCTGATAGTTAGCCGTTGACTAGATGTTGAAGCACCCGCAACGACAGTAGCATAACTAGATTTTTGATTAGCCGTTAAGTGAGTAGGAGGGTTAGGCCAAGTCCCCAGACACTGGTGATTAGCAAGATTACCACTACGAACCCCGGACTTTACCAGCGATAAAATATCGGCCGAAAAATTCTGTGTGAGAGAAATAGAACCAAAAAACATGATTTTAGAGTGACCATGGTGTTTAACGAATTTGGCCAAGTCCTCTCCCACAGCATCCTTCAGAACTTTAACTTTATCTCTAGTAATTCCGTTTGCAAAATATTGCTTAGCGGTGAAATCCTCGCGAATAATAACAGATTTACCGAACGGTTTATAATTTTTGAGCGATTTAACTTTAGATTTGACGGAAATGATGTCAAACCAACAACTAAAGGAGATTATAAAACTCCCGTCAACACACCAATGAATATTACGTATTCTATTCATAATGTTACCAGTTTCTTCACAACTAAAACCTAAGCCTAACATAAAAAGTTGATTAACCGCACTTTTAAGTTCAAAAGGCTTACTACCTATTTTATCTTTAAGAAAGCCAAATACTCTAAGATTGTACTTTCTCAAATGAAATTCGTTGTTATCAACTCGTTTTTCTAATGCATTGATTCTATTGTACAGAGCTTTAAAAGTTGCAGTTGAAGGAATGAGATCTGTATCCTCGTTAGTACGAGTAAACTTAGCCTAAAAAATTTTTTGAAAAAATTAGCTAACGACTAAAACAGAAGTTATTTTATATAAAAAAAAAAAAAAAAAAAAATATAAACAATAAAATATAAAAAAAATATATACCAGTTTTTCCTCAAAACCACCTTAAAACACGTACTCAGAGGTTTTTGTAGGTCCTGATTACGAATCCGACCTCCGTTTTTTGATTTGACTCCGGGGGGGGGCGCTATGGGGGTGCAACCCCCCTTGAGGGCATTGTGACTATATACCGGTTTTACCTCAAAACCATCTCAAAACACGTTTTTGGGGGTTTTTATAGGTCCTGATTATTAATCCGACCTCCGTTTTTCGATTTGACCCCCCAGGGGGGGGGGCGCTAAAAGGTGCACGTGCAACTCCCCCCCTTGGGGGGCATTCTGACTATATACCAGTTTTACCTCAAAACCACCTCAAAACACGTACTCTGGGGTTTTCGTAGGTCCTGATTACGAATCCGACCTCCGTTTTTTAATTTGACCCCCCGTGGGGCGCTAGGGGGTATAACATTATTAAGCCCGGGGGAGATTCATCAAATATCGTTCAAATAATCTTCAATTTTTTTTATTCTGTGCACCATTATTACAAAAGGAAGACCCCCTCGATAACCTACAATGGGGATTACGCCACTCTGGAGGTCGTGGTTGATTTGGTTCACCAAAACCGCCATTGCCACCTTAGTGAGGTAATTGCCACGTTACGTGTTGTGGCGTAGCGGCTTGCCGCGCTGAGGGGGCTGAGGTCCTTACCGTGTGGCCATTGCGGCCTAGCCCACAACCGGAGGAGTAAGCTTATCTTTACATACACTATTGTGCAACCAAAAGATAAGCCTTCCTCCCACGGTAAGACAAACCGACCAAACGTAGGCCTAGGGAATAGATGTGAGATAGGTAAAATATCCTTTATTTTTATTATTCTCTCTGTATTATTAAATATAACCTCACATCTAATCCCTAAAATCCTCTGATAGGGGTGGGGCTTTGACTAACATTCTACATCAACAACAGTGCTGATATAGGGTGGTAGGCGGTAATATGGAATATCCATGGCCGGCCCGCTTCAGCTTTAAAAAAAAAAATACAAAAGGAAGAGGAAATTCTTTATAAAGCGTTAAAATAAATTTTGATTCTTTTTTGTGCACCATTATTAAGAGGGGAGGGGAGGAATTTTTCAGAAGTCGTTCAAATAAATTTCGATTTTTTTCTCTCTGTGAACTATACATTATTAAAAAACAGGGGGAAATCTTTAAAAATCGTTCAAATAAATTTTGCTTTTTTCCTGTGCAAAATTATTAAGACAGAGGGAATTGTTTAAAAACTGTTCAAATAAATTTTGATTTTTGTATTCTGTGCACCATTATTAAGAGGGAAAAATTTTTTAAGAATCGTTCAAATAAATTACGATTTTTTTCTGTGCACCATTATTAAGAGGGGGGGGGGAAATCTTTAAAAAATCGTTCAAAAAATAAGTTTCGATTTTTTTTATGTACAACATTATTAAGCCAGGGGGGATTCATCAAATATCGTTCAAATAATTTTCGATTTTTTTTATGTACAACATTATTAAGCCAAGGGGAGATTCATCAAATATTGTTCAAATAATTTTCGATTTTTTTTATTCTGTGCACCATTATTAAGAGGGGTAAATTCTTTAAAATTGTTCAAGTAAATTTCATTATTAAGAGGGAAAATTTTTTTAAGAATCGTTCAAATAAATTTCTATTTTTTTCTGTGCACCATTATTAAGAGGGGGGAAAATCTTTAAAAAATCGTTCAAAAAATAAATTTCGATTTTTTTTTTATGTACAACATTATTAAGCCAGGGGGAGATTCATCAAATATCGTTCAAATAATTTTCAATTTTTTTTATGTACAACATTATTAAGCCAGGGGGAGATTCATCAAATATCGTTCAAATAATTTTCGATTTTTTTTTATTTTGTGCACCATTATTAAAAGGGGTAAATTCTTTAAAAATCGTTCAAGTAAATTTCGATTTTTGTCTGTGCAACATTAGTAAGCCAGGGGGGAATTCCTTAAAAACTGTTCAAATAAATTTCAGTTTTTTTTATTCTGTTCACCAATTATTAAAGGGGGAAATTCTTTAAAAATCGTTAAAATAAATTTCGATTTTTTTTTCTGTGCACCATTATTACAAGGAGAAGGGGAATTCTTCAGATTTTCAATAATTTAATCATATACTTTGATGTGTTTAAGACTAGATTTTTTGAAAACTAAGAACACAAGGATTTTTTAATCGATTGCGCGTAAAAAATGAATAAACAAAACGCGATACTTTTTTTAGGCAAATTTTCTGTACGTAGCAAAATAATTTACAATATTTGACCGAAAATAAATACAAGTTCAAATAACTTCGAGCAAAAAACCTTTTTTAACAAAAAAAATTTATAAAAATATGCAAAAATTAAGTTTTTTTAAAGAAAAATCACATACATAGCAAATTAAACGCTGGTTTAGGGTTTAGGCTTAAGCAATAATACTAAAAATACACAAATTGATGTTTTATTTTAATAAACTTAATAAATTATTTATTTTAAAATTAAAAAAACATGTTTTAAATATAAAATTGACATAATATTTTTTCATAATATTTTTAATTTTGTTTTCAAAATCTTATTTTTTTAATTTTATTGGATGCAGATTGAATAGTTTGAATTAAGAAATTGTCTTGATTTTTTTTATTTGTGTAAAACTGGTAAAGAGATTTCCGGAAAGCTAAGAACATGAGAATTTTTTAGTGGATTGCACACGTGCGTAAAAAAAGACTAATCAAAAAGGAGATTTTTCTTAAATTGTAAAAGCAAAGCTGTTAATTCAAAAAATTACCATATGAAAGATCATAAGTACTTTTTTAACTGCTTTTAAATTATTTTGATTTAATTTGATGAACAAAGCCTTGATCGCCAAAAAGTTAAATTTAACTAGTTTAATTTCCACCAGTAAATAAGTAAATAGGAGAGCGACAGAACAGTCCCCCCATTTCAAAAAAGTTGCCCCCCCGTTTTGGAATTGCCCCCCTGTTTTGGAATCGCCCTCCCACCCAATAAAACCTCAGGGGGTGCAGTGCACAGGTCTGGTGGATTGCACACGTGCGTAATAAAAGACTAATCAAAAACGTGATGTTTTTTAAATTATAAAAGCAAAGTTCTTATTCAATAAATCACCCTGAAAGATCATAAAGTACTTTTTGACTGCTTTTATATTATTATTTTTACTTAATTTGATGAAACAAAGCATTGATCGCCAGAAATTTATAAATTTAAATAGTTTAATTTCGACCAGAAAATAAAATGAATGAGAGCGTGACACGACGATCCTGCGACACAACGGTCCTACAACACGACAGTCTCAGGAATGAGGTGGGGTACGAAAGGACGGTCCCGAAAGAATGCGTGAGTAGTGCTACTGTTGCAACGTTGAGAAAAACAATATTTTTACAACATTAAAAAGCGTGTAAACCAATTAAAATAGATCGCAAATAAAATACACAAAAAATTTTAAACATTTACCATCTTAAGTTAAAGATAATTTGGAATACAGTTTTAAGCATTTTTTGTATTCTTTAAAGTTGATTTTTCGTTTTGATTTAAAATATTGAAATTGGTTTTATCCTCTTTAAATAAGTCAAATTTTTTTCCATTTAATGAACTCACTTTAATTATGTTTTAATGCAATAAAAAATTGCTAACATTTAACAGAATAAGTTAAGTTTTATGCCCTTAAAACTACGAATTTACTTATATTTTGTAAAATAATATGATTTTACTTACAGTTAACCAATGGTGCAGTTTAAACGATTTAATAAATTAGTAAATTTGTTTGCTTTATGTTTCAAAACGTTACTGGTACTATTAATAATAATAATGTGGATATTAATTTTAATTATACCGGACATCGATATAAAACTAGAAAGGAGAGGGCCCGTAGGGGCCTTTCTAGTATAAAGTAATAAAAATAAAAAATTTTTGCAAAAACACTTTATTCAGCATTAATCCAGTTACTTTTGTGCTAGTTCTTTTGTGTTTTAAAAATAAGCCAATTTTCTAACACCCTAAATTGGTGGCCGAAATTAAGGCGTGGCCGAAATTAAGTCAGTTACATAATTATTTTTAAATTAGTATGCTTGCAGTGTTTCATTTTCATGTTGTAATGCCGTAGTAGGTAAATAATTGAAAAGGGCCAAAGTTTTGCAAAATTACACATCTTGACTTATTGATTTAATTGTTATGTGATTGAATGAGCACAATGGGAAACATAATTTCGAATCCAAGTTTTATTATTTCAGAAAGAAAAATTTAAAATAATATTTTTGTTGTGTTTAGTTTTACTAGAAAAGCTGGAAAAAGAATTGTCCTTAATCGATTTTGAAACGTTACAGTCGACATCTGCTCAGAAACTCCCAGGAAAAATAGTACAGAGTGGATTTTTGCATGACCTCTTAAAAAAGGCTGGTTTCACCGAAGATTTACGTGATCAAGTCGTTGCGATTGTCGATAAAGTGACTACATATTTAGTTGTGAAAGGTATTTTTCATTTTCAAAACAGCACAAAAATGTTGTCCACTTAAAGGAAAGTAAATTAAATTTTAAAAACTGCGTTTGGTCTGTGCACTTTTTTTTACAAAAGTTAAAGTCTTATTTATTTGTTTCTTTAAGATAACTAAACAAACAAAAACAATTACTATCTTTTATAATTACAACATAGTTGTTAATCATTACTAAAAAATGGCTTATTAGCTTAATAAGCCAAGGCTTATTGACACACGAATAGAAATCGTATGTAAAATAACGCCATACTATTTTAAATAATAGTTTGTTTTTTTTACTGTGATATTTTTCTAAAAAAACTTGTATTTCAGGAAGTTCTGTTGGACGTAAATTCGCACTACAGGGAACGTACCTGTCGGCATTTGCAAACTTTTTGTCAACGGTTTATCCCGCTGACGCTTCGGATAATTCTTCTATATTACAAAATCTTGCCACTAAAGAAGCTAAAAAGCATGCTGAAGAAGGATTTTCGGTATATATTTCGCGTTTACGAGAAGTTGCTAAAATTAAGATTATTTTTAGAATTTAATTGTGATAAATTTTTATATTCATAAAATCATCCCAATATCTCACTTAGGTAAACCTTGGCTACCTTGACTACGAAAAAAAACTTATAAAAACATTCGTATTTAGATATACATAACGCCTGACGAACGTCATAAGCCTCCTGCCAGAATGGATCAGTACGTCTCCACAAGTGTTGGTGGTCCTAAAAACAAAGGACTCATCATCAACTATTGGTGTTTCAGCGCGGGATTAGGCATCAAACTGCTGCTGACCAAAGGTATTCGGAATCTTATTGTCACCAGCGGGACCCTCTCTCCGATCACGCAGTTTATTGAAGACCTGAAAATGTAAGCTTTTTTTCTTTTTGTAGTTTTGTTGATGAAAATTTTCGAGATATCTATTGCGATTTACTACAAGTTTTAACTCATTGTAAATAAAAATGGAAGTATTTTAAAATTTCGATGAATATAAAGTAAACAATTTAAGGTTTTTGGTGCAAATTTGAAATTTTGATTTCACTTAAAATTCGATATTCTTGCTCTAATAAAAAAAAACAAACAAAATTTTTAGTTTCAAATAGATTTTTAATCGCTAAGAGGTGTTTTATTTTATTTTGTTGTCATCTCTAATAGTGTTGTTGTACTTTTCTTATTTGGAATTTTTAAATGCAGACCAAGCCCAGAATCACTGGAAAACAAACATGTTATTGAACCAGGAAGGGTGTGGGTTGGTATTCTTCCTAACGGACCGGATAATTGCAAACTGCTTGGAACTTTTGCTAACAGGTATAATTTGTTTGCAGATTGGGAATAAAAATTAATGTTATACAAATTAATTTAAAACTTTTATTATCTGCTGGATATTAATAATGTGGCAAATTAGATTCTTTACAAATATTTTAAAAAATAAAAATATATTGCAATACAATTCTTTTCAATTTTATATCATAAGCAAACACATTTTCATCTCTATGTCCGAAATAAAATACAAAAAATAAGAATTAGTAATTAGGAGATATTGTATAACTACTATAACTAAAATAAAACTATGAAAATCTGAGAGTTGGCTGCTTTCTTCTTAGAAAATTACTAGTAAGGCTATTTTTGCAAAAATAATATGCGTACGAGTCGTGTAGAAATGGTTGCACCAGTTCCAAAGCTAAAAATACGGCGGCTATAATAAAACAGCCGGCGTACAACCAAATCACATCTTGTATATCTTCAATTCCCAACGGTTTGGTAACGTCCACGTGATTTTCACAGTAGCGGAGAATGAACTGGTGGGTTTCCGTATAGCGCCCCACCATGGTCCGAATTATTTCCCGCATCTGACTGATGATGAAATCGAATCTAGGGCGCAGTTCCGACTGCAGTGGAAACATGAAACCCATGGGGCGTCCCGTGTCGAAAGAGTCCTCGATAATGGTCAGGTTACATCGCTCTCCCACCAACCAGGGGGCCTCAATAGTGCTGGAGTAAGCCACGAGCTTATCGTTGGCAGAGAGCCTTTGTAGGAGATTTTCAGTGCAGGGCTCGACGATTGGAGGATAGAGTCTTAGGGCCTCGGTAACTTGTTGATAGACTTCGCTCTTAGTTTCGTTGATGTGAGTGAAAAAGTCGCTGAAGTTGGATTGAAGAACGAGCTGATAATCTCCTAAAAAATAATTATTATAATATTCAAGAAAAATATTAATTGTTAACAAACATTGTCGTAATAGCATTTCTTTGGTTCTTAGCTTATAACATACTGTAATGCCCAGGGTTCCTATTTTAAATAAATAGTGTAATGCCTGGGGTTCCTATTTTTAATAAATTTTATAAAATATTTATTTCTTATTTTAAATTAAAACTTTTCTTTTAACTAAAGGTCAAAATCGCATATCTTTCAAATTCCTTTCAGTCTGCTAAACTTTTCGCCTGTAGTCAAAACAACCACGCATCCCGCGGGTATATAAACTCGCGGGTTTTCAAGTAAATTATGATTGTTTTGAGATCGGTATAAAATCTGACTAAAGTGCTGCTCTAAAATCTAAGCTATTTCTAACCAAAAGCTGTTCGTATTTTCTCAAAGCTTCGCATCTTTTCTAACTAAATTTCCCCGCCTTTCGCCCACTCCAACCGGGATTGGGAAACCGCGCCCTCAGTTATTTTACGTGCCTTTTCTGTAACCCCGCCGGGTACTAGGGTATCCCGCCTGGGGTTTATAACTTTTGTAATAAAAGTATACGGGGTCAGATAGCCTACGGCTACATCGCGCAAACACCCACACAACAAGTAGCGTGCGGTAGCAGAACACTCATTCATCAGCGCAAACACACGGGCCAAACCGCACGTTACAATACCACCTCCCCTTCTTTACTTTGTGATCATCTGGTCCGTCTTGGTTTAAATATTTCTATCTAATTTGAAAATTATAAAAACCTTATTGGTTTTTAGGAACTTAGTTTGTTCCATTTAAGATGTGTTTTTCTAATAATGCTAACTATTGCAAAGTTTCGGTAATTTCAAATTACCACCATGGGGAATTTTTTACAAATGGTAATTATCGAAACGTTGTTATATTCAAAATAATTGGATTGAAAGTTTTATCGACTGTTTTTATTTATTGTTTATTAAGAAACATACGTTTCTACCGACCAAGCGCTTTTATTTAATCTTTGTTTTATTTTATACATATTTTTAAATCTAAAATAATCTTAAAAGTAAAAAAAAATAACTTCTGACAAATTTTTGTATATATTTGTACCTGACAAAAGCAAAGGCGCCAGTTCGTCAAGTCCTGTAAAAGGCAGAGCGTTTTGAGTGGTGAAAAATAAATGAGATATAAGTTGACTAGTATAGCTAATATGAATCATGAGAAAGACAGCCGCCCAAGCGCAGAATATCAGTCTTCCGGGTCCTAAAAAAACCGCACTGTTCTGTTCTTGGCTTTGGGACAAGTTCTGGTTAAGTCCGGCTCTCATCATAATCCAAAAGTGACGATCGATGTTTTTCAACAGGGTGTTGGGCATGCGACGACGCCATTCCGCGCATGGAAATAAATCGTATTTGACGGACACGTAAACGATCAACACCAGTGTCATAAATGTACCTAAATGAAAACCTATTTTGATGTATAAAACAAAAAACGAAATCGATAAACTTTTGCCATTAAAACAGATTGTTTCTTTATTTTTTTACAAACTTATTTGTATATATATTATGTGTGCCTTAGATAAAAAAATTATGATGTGCCTCAGATAAAAAACCTGAGTTATTCCGCCAAGGAAATTTTCAATTTACACTAAAGTTTTATCATTGTGTAGATTACAAATCAAGTTGCATACTAGGGTAATTTTGTCGTACATTCATGCTTATAGTTATTGGAAGCGATCGGCACGTTAGTCCGTCAGAGTGCGAGTAATAGAGGGGCTTAAATCTAGAAACGCATTTATGTACCACATAGGTTTTTTAACACGAAAAAATTTATTTCACCCAAATCTTCTAGAGATTTTTAAAAACAATAGATAAAAAACGCTGATATGGTTAAAAAGCTCTTATTTTTGCGCTTTTTAGATTTTAAATCAAACACTAAAGGGCGGTTAAAAAAATTTCTTAAACCATGGTTTTATTTTCTGATATTATGTATTCAATATTCATGATGTAAAATAGTGTACAAAAAATTCTACATTTTGCACAAATTTTTTTAAACTATGAGCTTATGCGTGCAGACGCAATGAATTTTTGAATGGTACCTGCTGTCGCGTAGAAATGCTAAATTTTTTAGCATAACCGTTTTTTTTACAGGAAAATTTATCTTCATGGAATACGACAACTTACGAAACATTGGTTATCTTGAAAATATCAGGTTACTACATAAACTTTATTCCAGTTATTTAACCATCTCTGGCTCAACTCTCAGAGGTAGTTGGGACAATTCACTTGCCATTACTGGGTGATGGCGTTCATCTGTTGTAACTGTTCATCTTCGACGTGACCCAGTCTTTATTGTTAATAAATTTATAAAGACTTACAGACTATTGCCACCAAAAGAGCAGTCCACACTTCCATTTTAAATGGTTCCAAAAATGTAAATCTCACAGTTCCAACATCTGTTTTGGGTTTTTTCAAAATGAAAGCACGTTTGTATGAGAATACTTGGGTTGAAAAATCTGCTTCCAACATTCTCTCCGCATTAAGGGAAAAAAGGTTGACCGATGAGTTAATGAGTTTGAAATTCATGGCTTCAACACTCCAGCTGTATACATCGTTGCTGGAAATATTCAACTCATTGGGAGTCCAAATTGAATACCTTAGGTCTCGGAGTAATGTTTCAGTGGCAAAATGTTTTATTTTAGTTAATAAAAAATTGTAGATTTTGTTTTTCAAACAAATTTTGTTATGTTATCAAAACTATGATAACCTCTATTTTTAACGTTTTTCATCCTTCATTGCTAAATCATGTAAATATTGCTTTTTTTCGATTTCGACAATAAAACTGTTGTTATAATAATTATTATTTCCTTTATTTTATTATGTTTCATTCAATTTTTGCCACGCTGGTCAAAATCCATTGTTCTAAACGGAAGTAATTCCACGCTCATAAAGGGACGCCGCGCCGCGCAAAAAGGGACGCCCGCATTGGCGGTATTTGTCTAATAACGCGCTGGCGTTATTAGACAAATGTCAATTAAAGTAGAAATGTATTTGGATAAAACTTTGCTCCTAGACCTCAAGTCGAGGGCATCCGCAATAAATTTAAAAATTTGTGCAGCGATTCCAGGTTTTTTACAGGAAAACTTTTGTATTTCGGAGAATTGCGAAATGTTATTTGTCATCTCTAGCTCTGTGCTATAAAAGTTAGTGTTGTTTTCTACACATGGGTTGACAAAAGGCGGTTGAACCACAGCAGAAAACAAATAAAACGGCTCTTTACTTGCACTCCATCTACTCATCATGAGCCTAAAAACACATAAAAATTTGTTAACATCAGAATAAGAATGATTTACTATTTCATCTTAAAACAAACTTATTATTTGGTTTTGAAAACTTTTTAGTTAATTTAGCATATACCGACAACAAAGGTTAACATTAAAGCCTTTTTGATAAGCGTACTGTTCTGTCAGCGAGATAAGCTCGCTTAAAATTTTAAGTTAACATCGTTTTTTGTAACACTATAGATTAGAAGAAAAGATAAAGTATTACCTAAAACTAGAAGCAAACTATAAGTGATTGGTTTTTGTTAAGTGAATAAAATAGAGGTTCATTTAGTAACCAATCGAATCGAAGCATTATTAAGGTTCATTTATATCAACACAACAGAATATAGAGATTAAATTAGGATTTGTTGATATAAATGTCGCTAAATTAATCTGCTTCTATTTATTATTACTATATTATTATGCACCACCCTCAAAAGCTCAAATTCCTATTATTTGTACAAAAAAACCAAGAAAGTATGGTTTGCCGTTATTTTTCCAAACAATAAAATGGAATTTTGGATTTATGTTTTCATGCTTTAATCACAGCTACACTCAGTCATTATAAAAATTGGGGGATGTTGTTTGATTTCCTAACACTTGTACAAAATCGGAAGTATATCATTTTTTTTTAAACTTGAAAATTTGTTATTATTAAGCATACATTAATAATCGAACCTTGGTCTTTTCTCTCCCGGATTTTTTTGGTATACAGGAAAAAAAATTTTTTAGTAGAGTATCCTCTAAAAATTTTTTATTTTAGCATTTTTAAGAACTAGGACTCCCAAATTTTTAGGTAAAAGGGTTTCGGCCAATTTTGGAGGATGTATTAACCTCACTGCAATGTTCCTGCCCACGTGTGGTAGGTATAAATGACTTTTTTTGGAATATCCATTCCAGTAGAGGTTTCTTAAAAGTATTTTAATTGTTCATAGTATGAACTGTTGTAAATCTTTTAAAAAAAGATTTCTGGATGGAAGTGAAATTCCAAAAGACTCATAAAACTTATCTTTTGTCCACAAGTTTAGAAATTTGGCAGAAATGAGACCGTTTATGACAAACGGTCTCATTTCTGCCAAGTTTAAAAACTTGTTGACAAGGGATACAAGTTTTACGGGTATTTTAAAATTTCACTTCCATCTAACAATATTTTTGAAAACCATTTATAACTGCTCATACTATAAGCAGTTGTAACTTTTTAGGAAACCTCTGCTGAAATTCCTAAAAAGTCATTTATATACCTACCACATAAAGTCAGGGACATTGCGATTTTTAAATTTTGTTAAAACAGCATTAATTTTGAAAATCACCATACATCTTTCCAATAAAGTTAACTAAATATTTTTCATTCGTAATTTTCACAGTTTACAATGGTGGTGGTTTGATATTTAGCTTATACGCGGCCTTATATGCTGCCTTATTGGCTTGATGATGCCCGCGGCGTTAACTTGCTATTGGTAATTTTTTTTAATCAATTCGTGGTAGTAACGATGAAAAAACCGCTTCGCTAAATTACAACTGCCAATTCAAAAATAAGTAATATTTATCTCAATATCGTTGTTCTTGAAATACAATATCAAGCCCTGCCAGTGTTTGCCAACGAGTATTTACTATCATAAAAATTCCTAATTTATTATCCATTTTCTCAAAACTTTTCTAATCATTATTTTATATTTTGTCAATATTGAAGTCAAACTGACAACAATCGCCCAGAAACTGAAAACATGATTTAAATTGATTCAAAAATAATAAAGCTAGTACATGAATCAACATTGCAGTCTATTTTTAACTTTATTTATTACTTATTTGTTTTAATCTATTCCGCTTAGGAAAAATTCTACTAAAAAAATTCTTATGTTAAATCAATTTTTGGGGGTTTAAGCGATTTATTTAATTAAAATCAAAATTAAAAAAATTGTTTTTAAACATACTATTTTTACATAATATAAACAAAAAATAAACAAAAAAAGCGATTAGTAAAAAAATAAGATCATAATTGTTGCGTTTAGACGACTTATGGTTCTTGCAGATTTAGAAATTTAATACTAATTATCTTAATAAAAAATTAATATGCGTTGGATTTTTAATTTTTCACTTTTTAAGCTAGCTACTTTTTTATTGAACATGCTACTTTTTTTTATTTTAATCAACCTACTTTTTTTATTTAACATGCTGACTATTAAAAAGAAAAAAGTGCACCTTGGTATCTCATACTCATCTTCGGTCCAAAATGTCATTGAATCGGTGATATTATTATTATTATTTGTTTTTCAGGATGTCTTAAAATTACCAAACATTACCAACAGGTGTATTTTAAGTTTTTGGGGCTTTAAATACTTCTTTTACTGACCATGGTTCTTCTTTTTACTGCAACAAATTGTAATATCATTAATCAGTTTGCATTAAGATTTCAGTTTGATGTGTTTTATCCGGAAGAACCGAAGTATTATACATTTTCAGGGTATTCTGTATTTTCATCCTTGTAAAATATTTTTTTTAAATTTACTAGAAAACATGAGTAGAAACCCAACCAAATATTTCACTCTAATGAATGCCAATTATAAATATATTTTTTTTAAAATAAAGGTTTGTTTGTTTTAAAGGAACGATACTCGCTACTTGGCTTCATTAGGAAACGCGCTAATCAATATATCTCGAGTGGTGCCTGAAGGAATGTTAGTCTTTTTTGCATCGTATGCTCAGCTCAACGGCTGTTTGGACTATTGGAAGGTACACGTGCAATTATTTATATATTTATAATTAGTAGAACGGTTCGTTTAAGAATCTATAATGTTTTCATCATAATAAAACTGTTACATTTAAATGGAAGCACAAAAGCTATATAAGCTAAAAGTAAAACCTAAACACAATATTTACATTATTACATTGAATTAAATTGATTATTGTTATATTAGCAATTATGCATCAAAAATTTTGAAAATACTTCGAAAAATATTGTATTATAATATAATCAAAAATATGCGCTTTCAAAAATTAAAATAACTATTTAATCATTGTAATAAATATTTGACTAAAAATGCGTTTCGCTCCCAACGAAATTTTTAAATCTTAAAATGCAATGTAATAATCTGGAGCTCATCAGTAATCCACTAATATATACATAAAAGTTGCATAAATAATAGATATAACTTAATAATGAATTAAAAAAAAAACAAAATCTAAAACTACTAAAGACCATTTTACAGCTATATTGATTTAAGTTAAACCGCGAAAAGAAAGTGTGTTTAATATCGAAACCTTATGCCTTCGATTTGTCAGGAAAATTTGAATTGTGAAACTCATTGTTGCAATACTAATAAATACTATCATAAACTTAGGGTTTGCTCTATATCAATATTTCTCATTATGTAAAACAAATAATTTTAAAAAATTAGACCTGTAAACTTTGTCTTGATTTGATTAGGCCAATGTCTGCCTAGTTTTTATTAAAATTGTTCGCGGCATTTTTCATAATGATTATAATATATAAAACTATATTATGTTAAAAAATACATTTTAGCATAAATGTTGAATCGATAGGGTTACAAAATTATACGTAGAAGTAAGTGAATGCATTGCATACGTAACATTGGTCGATGTCGAATTCATAAGAATTTATTTAGAAATATGATACGTTTCTTTTAGTTGCGTATTCTTTGGATCATTTGCGTTTTATTATTATTTATTTCTTTATTCCCACAGTTTATTTGCATAAAATGAATAAGTTTTTAAAGTAAGTTTATTTATCTACTGATATCTTTCGCACTGTGCTCAAAGTCCAAAGTATTTTATTGGAAATTTGAATGACAGATATTTTATTTATAAAAATATAAAAAGTGTAATTCCGCGTTTTACAATAAATTTCAAACACTAAACACAATAATAAAGGATGACGTGCAAATTGACCATAAAAGTTGTTTTATTATCCCTGATCAATTTGACTATAACAGAATGTTAATTTAAAGTTCAGAATTACGTTTGCAATTTAAAATTTGTTTGAAAACTTTGTTTTAATCATAAAAACATGCAAACCTTTGTTTGAGTTGTTTTTTAAGCCTGTAAGCAAAGCTTTAAAGCAAGCTAAAATTTATCATGATAAATTTTATTTATGTGTTCTAAGAGTTAAAATTTAAACGAAATATTGCAAAAGCTTTTTTATGGTGAAGTAACTTTATGAGCAAGGCTAACTTTATGGTAAATTGAGCCTATAGTCAATTTATCCACGTCCTTTTTTACGGACCCGAAAAAAGACTACGAAATAATTGACAGTGGGCAAATTTTAAATTTTGGCAAATTATCTTACTATTAGAGTATTCAATATAAATGTGACGAACTCATATTATTGCGTAGCTGAGACTTATGTATTTAGTGTCAAAAAAACTTTTAAGATTATATCAAGTAAAATTTGGTAATGCATTTAAAACAACTTTTGTTAAGTTTTTTCAGAAACCTTAAAATGCACCACTAAGTCTTTTTTTCCTATGCAATTTTTTAACATCGTACTGTGCTTCTCAAAACTTTGTAATTTTTATCTGAAAATATCTTTAACAGTTCAAGAGCTATAATCTGTAAAAAAAAAGAAACATAGAAAACAATAGAAACATTCTTAAAGCATTTCAATTCCGTATACTTAAAAATAAACACGGTTTTATTGATTACTACAAAACCTCAATTCTGAATTTTTGATTAGTTTAAAGGTGCGGTAGTACAGAGTGACAAAGTCAAACTTTTTGATTTTGATAATTTTTTGTGAAAACTTTACCCCTGTCTCCAGTTGCGCACAAAATTTGTTTCGTCAAAATAAACCAAAACACGAAGTTAAGCAATTAATTGTTGTGGCAAACTTCAGCAGATTTTAAAACTTGAGAACGAGTAGCGTGTGTGGTCAAATCAAGTAGCGTTGCTGGTTTCATTTAAATTTTCAACGTGCTTGAGTGTGGGTTATTACATTTTGGTTTTTCTATCAAATAAACATATAAATTTTAAATTTTTAATTTTGTATTTTATCAAAAAATGTCTATTTTGACATTTTGTATCCAAAATTATTAGTTTTATTTTCAACGCTTTCTGCAAATTTACCTTTTTTGAATTGACCCTTTACTGTTTTTTATCAACAATTAGCTCGTGTCAGCCATACGGCTGACAAATAATTTTTACCGCATTTTTTATATTCATTTACTTTTTTTTCTTTTAAATTTTAATCCTTTTATGCCATTCCCGTGATTGTAAGCTTTACAGTGATACCTCAGTTACCCACTCTATTTTTAGCTGGGGAGAAGTGTCTTTCCCTCTTTTGGTGAAAATATGTTGTCCAGCATAAAGATGTCCGTGTTAATTTTTTACTAATTTCAACCACCTTATGGTGCTCGCTGAACTTAAGCCAATCCGATACAAAAAAGTTAAATGGTAATATTTTCAGCGTGAAGAGCTAATTGTTGATAAAAACAGTAAAGGGTGCATTAAAAAAGGTAATTTGCAGAAAGCTTTGAAAATAAAACTAATAATTTTGGATACAAAATGTCAAAATAGACATTTTTTTGATAAAATACAAAATTAAAAAGTTAAAATTTTATATGTTTATTTGATAGAAAAACCAAATGTAATAACCGGATTAAGCACGGTTGAAAATTAACTAAAACCACAAACGCTCTTTTGAAATTCCACCACCTACTCGCTCTCAAGTTTTAAAATCTGCTGGAATTTTGCCGCCAATTAGATTGCTTAACTTCGTGTTTTGGTTTATTTTGACGAACAAATTTTGTGCGCAACTAGAGACAGGGGTAAAGTTTTCACAAAAAATATCAGAAAATCAAAAAGTTTGACTTTGTCACTCTGTACTACCGCACCTTAAACTAATCAAAAATTCAGAATTGAGGTTTTGTAGTAATCAATAAAACCGTGTTTATTTTTAAGTATACAGGAATTGAAATGCTTTAAGAATGTTTCTATTGTTTTCTATGTTTCTTTTTTTTTACAGATTATAGCTCTTGAACTGTTAGATATTTTCAGTAAAAATTACAAAGTTTTGAGAGCACAGTATGATGTTAAAAAATTGCATAGGAAAAAAAGACTTAGTGATACATTTTAAGGTTTCTGAAAAAACTTAACAAAAGTTGTTTTAAATGCATTACCAAATTTTACTTGATATAATTTAAAAGTTTTTTTGACACTAAATACATAATTCTCAGCTACGCAATAATATGAGTTGCATTCACATTTTTTGAATACTCTAATAGTAAGATAATTTGCCAAAATTTAAAATTTCCCCACTTGTCAATTATTTCGTAGTCTTTTTTTCGGTTGTAAAAAGGACGTGATAGAATTGATTAATTCCCTCAATTTACCATAAAGTTAGCGCTAAAAGTTACTTCACCATAAAAAAGCTTTTCATTTTCGTTTAATTTTTAACTCTTTAGAACACATAAATAAAATTTATCATGATAAATTTTAGCTTGCTTTAAAGCTTTTCTTACAGGCTAACAACTAAAACAAAGGTTTGCATGTTTTTATGATTAAAACAAAGTTTTCAACAAATTTCCAAACTAATTCTGAACTTAAATTTAATTCTGTTATAAATTTACGGGGATAATGAAAACAATTTGTATTTTTTTCAATTCTCACATTCCTTTTGTACTTGTTTTATGTTTGGAAATTTTTATTGTAAAATGCGAATACACTTTTTATTTTTTTTTTAATTAAATAAAATATTTATTAAATTTCCAATAAAATCTTTAACTTTAGGTGCAAGGATAAGTAAATAAATAAACTCACTTTAAAAACTTTATTTATTTTTGCAAATAAACTAGAATAAAAAGAATAAAATAATAATAAAACATAAATGATCATGAATACACAACTAAAAGAAATATATATTCTAATTAAATTCTTATGAATTTTCAACATAACTACCAATGTTACATCAATAGATTCACTTTACTTCTCTAATTTTGTACCTTATCAATTAATTTATGTTAAAATGTTAATTTTTTATACATAATGATTTTTATATATTTAGTAATCATTATAAAAAAATCCAACAGATTTTAATAAAAACTAGGCAGACATTTCCTAATCAAATCAAGACAAAGTTTACAGGTCTAATTTTTTAAAATTATTTGTTTTACATAATGAGAATATATAATATAAAGCGAACCCTAATTTTATAATAATATTTTTTTAATATTGCAACAATGATTTTCACAATTCAATTTTCCTACAAATCGAAGGCATAACTCGATATTAAATATATTTCTTTTCGCGTTTTAACTTAAATCAATATAGCTGTAAAAGTGGATCTTTAGTAGTTTTAGATTTTGTTTTTTTTTTAATTCATTATTAAGTTATATTATTATTTATGCAACTTTTATGTATATATTAGTGGAGAACTGATGAGCTCCAGATTATTACATTGCATTTTAAGATTTAAAAATTTCATTTGGGGAGCGAAACGCATTTTTTAGTCAAATATTTATTACAATGATTGAATAGTTATTTTAATTTTTGAAAGCGCATATTTTTGATTAATATATTATAATACAATATTTTTCGAAGTATTTTCAAAATTTTTGATGCATAATTGCTAATTTAACAATAATCAAATTTAATTCAATGTAATAATGTAAATATTGTGTTTGGTTTTACTTTTAGCTTATATAGCTTTTGTGCTTCCATTTAAATGTAACAGTCTTTCTATTACTATTAAAACATTATAGATTCTTAAACGAACCGTTCTACTAATTATAAATATGATAAATAATTGCACGTGTCCTTCCAATAGTCCAAACAGCATTTGAGCTGAGCATACGATGCCAAAAAAGCTACATTCCTCCCCCTCAAGATATATTGATTGATTTCTAATGAGCCAAGTAGCTATGTTCCTTTAAAACAAACAAACCTTTATTTAAAAAAATATATTTATAATTCCTCATAAAGTGACTTTCGGTTTCTCGATGTTTTATTAGTAAACTAAAAAAAAATATTTTCAAGGATGAAATACAAAATCCGAAATGTATAATACTTGGGTTCTTCCGGATAAAACACATCAAACTGAATTTTTAATGCAAACTGATTAATGATATTACAATTTGTTGCAGTAAAGAAGCATGGTCAGTAAAAGAAGTATTTAAAGTAAGTTTATTTATCTCTATATCTTTTCCTGTGCTCAAAGTCAAAGTATTTTATTGGAATTTGATGCAGATATTTTATTTATAAAAATATAAAAAGTGTACTCCGCGTTTTCAATAAATTTCAAACACTAAACACAATAATAAAGGATGCGTGCAAATTGCAAAAAGTTGTTTTATTATCCCTATCATTTGCTATACAAAGTGTTGGATTCAAGTTTCGAATTACGTTTGCAATTTAAAATTTGTTTGAAACTTTGTTTTAATCATAAAAACATGCAAACCTTTGTTTAATTATTTTTTTTAACCTGTAAGCAAAGCTTTAAAGCAAGCTAAAATTTATCATGATAAATTTTATTATGTGTTCTAAGAGTTAAAATTTAAACGAAATATTGCAAAAGCTTTTTTATGGTGAAGCAACTTTATGGCAAGGCTAACTTTATGGTAAATTGGCCTATAGTCAATTTATCCACGTCATTTTACGGCCGAAAAAGCTACGAAATAATTGCAGTGGGCAAATTTTAATTTTGGCAAATTATCTTACTATTAGAGTATTCAATATAAATGCGACGAACTCATATTATTGCGTAGCTGAGACTTATGTATTTAGTGTCAAAAAAACTTTTAAGATTATATCAAGTAAAATTTGGTAATGCATTTAAAACAACTTTTGTTAAGTTTTTTCAGAAACCTTAAAATGCACCACTAAGTCTTTTTTTCCTATGCAATTTTTTAACATCGTACTGTGCTTCTCAAAACTTTGTAATTTTTATCTGAAAATATCTTTAACAGTTCAAGAGCTATAATCTGTAAAAAAAAAGAAACATAGAAAACAATAGAAACAATAGAAACATTCTTAAAGCATTTCAATTCCGTATACTTAAAAATAAACACGGTTTTATTGGTTACTACAAAACCTCAATTCTGAATTTTTGATTAGTTTAAAGGTGCGGTAGTACAGAGTGACAAAGTCAAACTTTTTGATTTTGATAATTTTTCTATGAAAACTTTACCCCTGTCTCCAGTTGCGCACAAAAATTTATTTCGTCGTCAAAATAAACAAACACAAAGTTAAGCAATTAATTGTTGTGGCAAACTTCAGCAGATTTTAAAACTTGAGAGCGAGATAGCGTGTGTGGTCAAGTCGGGTAGCATTTCTGGTTTCATTTCAATTTTCAACGTGCTTGAGTGTGGGTTATTACATTTTGGTTTTTCTATCAAATAAACATATAAATTTTAACTTTTTAATTTTGTATTTTTTATCAAAAAATGTCTATTTTGACATTTTGTATCCAAAATTATTAGTTTTATTTTTCAACCTTTCTGCAAATTTACCTTTTTTGAATTGACCCTTTACTGTTTTTTATCAACAAATTAGCTCTGCGTCAGCCATACGGCTGACAAATAATTTTTACCGCATTTTTTTTTATTCATTTACTATTTTTTTCTTTCCTAAATTTTAATCCTTTTATGCCATTCCCGTGATTGTAAGCTTTACAGCTATACCTCAGTTACCCACTCTATTTTTAGCTGGGGAGAAGTGTCTTTCCCTCTTTTGGTGAAAATATGTTGTCCAGCATAAAGATGTCCGTGTTAATTTTTTACTAATTTCAACCACCTTATGGTGCTCGCTGAACTGTAAAGTTTCCCATAATATCTCATTTATCCTAATTTTTTCTGTAGTTGGGGAGGAAGGTTCTTCCATCTTTGGTAAAAATATGTTGTCCAATATAAAGATGTTTATGTTATTTTTTTTTAAATTTTAACCCATTTATGACATTCTCCAGACTGTAAGCTTTGCAATGATACCTCATTTAGCCCAATCCGTTTTGTTGTTGGGAAGAAGCCCCCCTTTTGGTCAAAATGCGTTGTCCAGCATAAAAATGTTCTTGTTATTTATTTTTTGAAACATTCAACCCTTTTATGACATTCCTTGAAACTTAAGCTTTGCAATGATATCTCATTTAGCCCAATCCTTTTCGTGGTTAAGAAGAAAGTTCGTTGCCCCTTTTAGTGAAAAAACGTTTTCCAGCATAAAGATGTCCATGTTCATTTTTCCAAAAACATGATATTCTGGCTTTACATTGGCAAATTACTCTTACCTATAAGTTTGAACCCATTCAAAGATAAAAAATTTTTCAACTTTCAAAGTCTATAGGGCCCTGTTTTTGTGAAAATGTGTTGTCCAACCAAAAGATGTCCATGCATTTTTTTTAATTTCAACCCCTTTATGACATTCCCCTGTCTGTAAGCTTTGCAATGATATCTCATTTACCCCAATTCTTTTGCTGGTTGGGGAGGAAGGTCGTTCCTCTTTTTAGTGAAAAAACGTTATCCAGCATTAAGATGTCCATGTTAATCTTACCAAAAAACATGACATTTTGGTTTTACATTGGATAATTACTCTTATCAATAAGTTCGTGCCAATTCAAAGACAAAAAATTTTCACTTTCCAAAATCCATAAGTTTCCCCTTTTTGTGAAAATGTTTTGTCCAGACTAAAGATGTCCATGCAAATTTTTTTCTAAATTTAAACCTTTTTATGACATTCTCCCGACCGTAAGCTTTGCAATGATGTCTCATTTAGCCCAATCCCTTTTGTGGTTGGTGAGCAAAGTAATTCCCTTCTTTAATGAAAAAAACGTTGTCCAGTATAAAGATGTCCATGTTCATTTTTCCAAAAATCATGATATTCTGGCTTTAGATTGCCTAATTACTCTTTCCAATAAGTTTGAGTCGATTCTGAGTTAAAAAATTTTTTAAGTTCCAAAATCCCCCCTTTGGTTTAAACGCGTTGTCCAGTATAAAGATGTCCATGTAAGTTGTTTCGAAATTTCAACCCCCTTACGACATTTCCTTGGGTATAAGCTTTCCAACGATACCTCATTCACCTTAATCCGTTGGGTGGTTAGGAAGTAGTTAGAGAACACACAGACTCACAGGCACACACAGACATTACGTCTATTATTTATATATAGATAACTCGGATATCTTTGGAATTAATACACAATCAAGTATGATATAAACAGCTTTGATTTTAGACTGTTCTTTTTAAACTAAGCTTGAGAAAATTTGTTGGTGATTTTGAATGTTGTAATGATCGATGAAAACGAAGCAGGTGTTCGAACTTTTTGTTTTTAAAGTGATTTCATTTTTTTGTCTTTACTATATCTATGTGAAATCTTTCTGTTTAAAAAAAAACAATTGTTAAGAATGTTTCATTTATTAGATTATTTTTCAAAAAAATGACGCACAATGGACTGGTTTCTGCTCGCAAGATATTTTTTGAATATTTAGTGTCAAATTTTCCGCCAAAATCAGGATTAGGTCTGCCGTATACATTTTTTCTTACTTCGTGTTTTTAACCAAAAAATCGCAACCAAGTTTTTTTTTACGGAACTGCAATATATCAAGAAATATAGCATCAAATGAAACTAGAAAATTGCCGCCTTCTTCGAGGCTATTATTTGTAACATAAATTTTTATACTCAAAGCCACCGAAAAAAAACTTTTATTGAGAGTCGGTCATATTTCCGGAACCGCTGAAGATAGGTTGACGAACAAAATTTTGTGGCCTATATTGGGGAGGGGGTGGCAAAGGTAAGGATTTTACAAACAATCATCAAAATCAAAAACAAAAAAGTTTGACTTTTGTTTCCGCACCTTTAAAGACTGGTTCACATCAAAGTGAAAAGTGGCAATGTGTTCTGCGCGTGTTTACACGATTACACTGTCACTTGTCGCTGCGATTTGAACTAGTTGCCACTTGTCACTATGGTGTGAGCCATACATGGGCACGGGAGGTTAACCCCCCACTCGAAGTGGGGGGGAGAAAAGGTTAACCCCCCTCCAATTTTAGAAAAATGAAGAAAAACGTCTTTAAAATGACTTCTAACTGCCTCCAAACTTAAGTTTTGAGGTCAAATTGAATGTTTTAAGCAATAAAAAGCTCAAAATGCAATAAAAAGGGCTTTTTAAACTAAAATTAACGTTTTTTTTTAACCTATTTTTCCTTAAAAATCGAAAAACGATATGGGTAAAATGCACTCCATAAAAAAAACGATATGGGTATTTTGCGTATCTGGGATTTTAACCCCCCTAATTAGGGGTTTAACCCTCCCCCCCTTACTCCGGACCAACTTGCCAATGTATGGTGTGAACCAGACCTAAGTGTTTATTAAGTTCAGTAGCCGCGTTGCAGCTGCTCCTAACCAAATGATATAAGCACTAAAAAGATTAAATAATATGTTTTTGCGGTAACATTCAACCATGGAAATAGGTCCTAAGTAATAATAGATCTAAAACGGCTTAAATTTTTTAAATAATGTTAAAAACTGCAACAATATTGCGAAAATAGGTGAAAAATGGCATATATTTTGTTAATTTTAACGAAAGGGGCTACACCAATAATAAAGCGGGAGGGGGGCATTTCCGTACCGCTTCGTTTCCGTACCGTACAATTCTGTACTTTATTCTAATTTTAAAACTTTGCAGAAAATCTTTACCCCGTATTTTTAGTACGGATTTAGATTTAACTTTTGTGTGACTACTATTTTGATTAAATTACTTTATTACTCTAAACACTGCGAACTCTTGCTTAATCAATAAAATCAGGTATTATTGGAAAGGAAGAAGGAAAGGTGTCCACTCTTTCTTGTTCCGCAGTTTTTTTTAGCTCTGAGATCTATTCTCGCCTTCCACAGTGGAAACTCTGTCTTATCTGCTCCCCAATAGACTAAGTTTAAATTAGTTAGTTATGAGGTCGGGTGAGTGGTCACGAAAAATTTAAAAAATTAACTTTAATTTTTTGAAACTGCTATTTTTGTTAAAACAAAACCATTTCTAACCTTGTTTGCTTACACAAAAAGCCATATATTTCGGTGTTAAAAAACCTGGGTTAAATTACTTTCGGTCCAGATATTAACTACACATGTTGATATGACTTTTGCTTTTTATTTTATTTATCCAATACATTATTACATTAATTATAATATATTGTGACATTAATATTGCTGTCATTTATTAGTTTGGTGTAGAATTTCATAGTTTAGATACGAAAAGATGTGTATTGCGAAAAACTTAATTACTTATATCTTGCCTGTCCATAGGCAGGGTGGATTTATTTATATAAAAATAGTATTTAACGGAAAATATTAACAAGTATACACTTTTCTTAAAATGCACAAATTGATTTTTCATTGCCAATATGTTATTCTTTAATTTTTTTTCTTCATTACACATCATTTTGGTACAGAAAAAAAGCAAAAAAATCATAACAGTGTATTGTATTTTGCCAAATACTTTTTTTGTTTTACTATTTTTTCTATTTCTTCTTTTCTTTTTTTCTATTTTTTCTATTTCTTCTTATTATTTTTTCTATTTTTTTTTTATTTTTTCTATTTCTTTCTACTTTTTCTATTTTTCCAAATAGAAAAAGTTTTTGTGCCATTGAAATAAAATTGAGACAAGAACATAACACATTCATTACAGTTTTGTGGTTTTTTTAGAGCGAAAAGATATGGGATCGTCTTTCATCAAATAAACAGGTTTTTGTAGAGCCTCAGCATAAAAAAGACTTTCAGGTTTACAAAATTTATTAATTTAATTTTGAGACATATTTTTCTTAACATATGTTAACATAACATTTATGTAAATTTCTCGATATTGTTTGTTCAGTTACAAAATATTAGATAATGTTAATCATTTTTTTGATTTTGTATCAAAATATGTTTGTTTTTTAAGTTTAGTTTTTTACTAACGCTTACGTGCTCCATGAAATTGTTTTCGTATATAGGGTGATTATTAGTTTAAATAGTAAATAAAATATCTAATAAATAAAGCATAGTAAAACTAAAAATTCCATGTTTTTCTAACAAAATAAAGCAAAAAGATTTTATAAAAAATAAAGAAAAACGAATGTTTAAACTTTAATTTCGATATTTTTTTAAAAATTTTAAAAAAATAATGCTAAAAAATTAACATAGTAGTAAACTTTAACGATATTTTTTTTACTTATGTTAAAACATAATAATTATGCCTTTTAAATTGGCTTATTTTTAGTTAAATATTATAGGGTATGCTCACAGACTTCGACAGGACTGTAAGAAATCAAAAATCTGGTGCTATTTTAATGGCCGTTTGCCGAGGAAAAGTATGTTTATGATCAGAAAAATCACATTTAACAATAGTAAATCACGTTAAATGAACGAACAGCTTTACAAACAATATGACGCTTTTTATTATTTTTTTATATTGCTAATAAAAGGATTATCTGAACGAGGTGACAATAATTTAGGACACGATTAATAACACATTTTCGTTGTAAAAAATGACTATACTATTATTAAGAATTTCGGTTAGTTATATCAATATGATGCACGGATTGGAAATATATTTATAATAAAGTGATTAAAGCTAAAGTCTTCCAGGCTGAAATTAAGGGCGTAACCTCTCTTCGCCAGAAAGAAATAAACAATAAACCCGCGAGCGGGAAAAATTAAAAAAAAGTTCTCAGCGGTTATGTAACCAATTATTATTTAGTTGCGTCATGTGTTTCTCTGCACTGCACGTGATATTTTCTTAAAAAACGAGTGGTGATTACTTTACCACTCGTCTATTTTCACCCGGATAAAATTTATCTTTAGTATATTTTTTAAATTTTTTTACCCAGTAATTTTATGTTTCATTTCGTTAAAAATTAACGCTCAAGCGCTGGGGGGCTGTTGAATGATTTAAATTAATTAAAGTCAAAAATAAAAACATAGCTCGGTCTATTCGGAGCCGTGTACTTAAAACTTAATCATTGCTAAAACTTAAGCCAGGCTCTAACTCCTGACAATTTTACGACAGCTTCAGCTTTATTTACAGCTCCTGAGCTCTTTACCATTTGAGTAAATTTAATGAAACTGTACATTTTTTTACTTTTATTTTTTATTGCGGTTTTTGACTTTAAATTTAATTTAAGGAAATGTTTTGTGAAAGCGGTGTACTCATAGGTGTTTAATTAAAACAAAGTAATAAAGATTTCAGCTATTATGTTTGCTTATTTTGGTTCGAACCGAGTAAGAAAAGTCACAGACATGTCAGCTAGAACATAATGATAACTATTTAACTACGCGGTATATGAGACGGTTTTTAATTTACCTCAGTGATAATAAATATTTGCTTGTTTCGCTTAAACCAATTAAGAAAAGTCACAGACGTGTCAGCTTAAACACAGTAATAACTGTTTAACTACGCAGTATAAGTTACATACACTGGTGTTTTTTTTTAATTTTTCACTGTGATAATAAATATTTGCTGATTTAGTTCGAACCAAATAGAAAAGTCACTAACGTGTTTAGCTAAAACACAAAAATAAATATTAAACTACGCTGTTTTTTTTTAATTTACCGCAGTTATAATAAAAATTTGTTGATTTGGTTAGAACTAATTAAGAAAAGTCGCAAAACGTGTAGCGTTAGCTTGAACACAATAATAACAATTTAATTACGCACTATATTACAGTTTTTTTGGCTACCGCAGTAAATTTGTTGTAAAAATTTATTTATTTGTTTTTTTAAAGTTTGCCTACATTTTTTGAAGCAAATGCATATTTCTAACGGTAGAAAATTATGCATTGTTAAACAAAATTGTAGCACACCCGCATGCCGCACCCCAACTGGAAAATTTATATTTCTTAGAATGTATTCTAGATGTTTTTTAAACATTTTTTAACACCAAAAACAAAAAAATAAGTAATTATCTTATTAATTTGTGTTATTTTTCAGGTAAGCGAAGGGATTGACTTTTCCGATTGTCACGGTAGAGCTGTAGTTTTAGTTGGTATACCCTATCCTCCGATCATGGAGCCCAAAGTCTGCTTAAAAATAGAGTACTTGAATAAAAGAGCGAGAGAAGCTGCAAAATCAAAAGTAATTTTGAAGTTTGCGCACTTTAGTAAATTCTGTTTCATTCAGAAGTTGTGTAGAATGTTTTAGTTCCGAGGGAATGACTAATTTTGGTAGGAAACTGTACAGTTTAAGGTTACAAAAGAAACCCTCAGGACAAAAAAACTTTTGTTTGTTTTCGAAAAACTTTCAATAGACATAAAACCGAAAACCTTAACATTTATTTGTTGTTTATTTCTAGTCTTAGGACTTGCTTTTATTTTTTCTGTAAAATGCACGGCTTTTACTTGTTGTGTATATTATGTTCTAAACCCTTATAATACCGCGTGTAATGTTAAAAACATGTTATTATCAAATACTTCCTCGGCAATTCGCACAATTAGTTATGGAAACAATCATTTTTTTAAATTTTTCTGCTTCTCCAACAGATTGCATTTGCATCATATCGATTGCGTACTTTGACTGTTAAAAATATAAGGATTTAATAATATTGTAAATGCAGCTTCCAGACCTTGTAGTTGCATCACGATAATTATAACTTTAAGTTTAATTTTTTTAAACTATTATTTTTATTAATTCTGTTCTTAGCTCAAAAAGTACATGAACACTTTGGTAACACTTATTAGTTTTAGTTGTATCAGATTTATTAAACGCCTTTCCACTTGTAGCTTAGGTGTTACTAATTTAATTAAATTATAAAAATATTAATACAATTAGTAATAGATATTTTAATTTTTTGTGTTGCCTCGCTTCAACTTTAAAAATAAGTTCGTAGTTTTTATAAGTTCATAAGTTACACACTGGTATTAAAAACTTAGTATATATTGTACCCTCTTGACCTTGTTTGCATATTTTTTACTAAGGCATTTGCCTATTTTACAAAGACGTGACTTTCTAATAAAACAATCAACTTAAAAAATCGTCAAGGGGAATGGTACTTTAGAACTTTGGAAGCAAGTCCCGGACTCCAACAATTAGGCTCAATTGACAACTGAGTAATATGAAAAAATGAGACTTGAAGTTTAGAAACTACATAGCAATTTTGACCAAGGCTAATTTATTTGTGCATGACTTTTCGTAAACAAAATTAAAAGAGTTAAATTTAGGGTTAAATCAGTGAAATTAAGATGTTCAACTTTTGTTGTATGCAGAAATGGTTGTATCTAATAAGCGTAGATTTAACAAAAACAACAATTTTGTTTCATAAAGTTTAGCAAAAACCAGTAAATGGAGAAGGGTGGTACTCGTTGGAGGCTATCAGGGCTGTGAACCAAGCAATCGGTAGGGTTATTCGTCACAAGAATGATTTTGGCCTCGTAATTCTCGCTGACTCACGGTATGAACATTTCTTTTTTGCTTATTTTTATTTTGGTTTTTACCCACTACGTTAAATTATAAGTTTAAATTAAAACCACTCATGAAAACAATGGAAACATCACCGATGAGAACGAGGACAAAATCCAGTGCTGCAGAAATCGATGCTCTCAGGGCCAAACTTGTGGTGCTTGAATCTGAGAGAGAAACCTGGATAGCTGAGAAGCGGGAGCTGGAGAGCAGGCTTAAGAAATTGGAGGACTCCCTTCCTGGTTCTGTGCTGCCCATTGATCCAGCCAACATTCCATCTCTGGTGGCTGATGTCTGCCAGCAGGTTATTAAACAACTATTGCCGGTTCTTAACTGCCTCTTTGAAGACCATATTCAAAAATTAGACGCTAAAAAAGAACACGGCCCATTCGCTGTTGTGACTAGATTACTAGAAACTGAGAATGAGGCTGCCGCTATTAATGAACTAATTAGTAAAGTGAACGCGGACACTATTAACAACAACCATGACATAGACTTTTTCCGTATGGGTGCATCCAGGGGTTCAAAACCCAGAATTTTGAAAGTTAAGCTAGCCAGCACCTCCACCCGCAATCGCATCACCCAGTCTGGTGCTAACCTAAAGGGTGACCTAAAATTGAAGGGTGTTTTTATTTGCCTTTCTTTGACAATGGAACAAAGGGCCACCCAGTCCAAGTTATTATTGACTCAAAAAACGTACCGTGAAAAAAATCCGCATTCCAAAATTTTTATCCGTTATAATAACTTGAGAGACCCTTATCCATAGGTGGGAAGCCTCTAGGATTTTGGGGGGGTATAGGGGGGGTGTCCGGCGAGACCCAAATTTTGAGGGGGGTGTACCCAATATTTCCGCGCTGCCTTAAAATGGGCTTAAAACGCGTAAAAAACGTAAAACAAGCTTATAAATGCTTTAAAACTGTGTAAAATTGAAATAATACCTTATTGCAACTTACAAATTGTATTTTTTAATTCTTTTATTTTTATTTTTATTTTTTAATTTAAGGCGCTAAAATACACTTGAAATTTTAATTCCAGATGATACTTATTACAAAATTTAAGGTTTCTTATACCTACACATTTAAAACATGTGTTTAAAACGTTAATTAAAAGATAATAGTGTTTATCGTAGTTTTATTAAACTGTATACCTTAACTACTGAACGGGATAATCGATTTGTAATAGAAAAACTAAGATAAATTGTCAATTAACAATTGACTCTCCGCGCGAAGCGCGGAAAATTTTTTTAGTCGTTTTATAACACTTAAAAATTTTTCTCCGGGAGGCGAAAAAATTTTAAATTTTTAATTTCAAAATTTTTTTTTTTTGGGGGGGGGGTGTCCCCGGGTACCCCAAATGAGTATAACTATATATATGGGTATATATACTATATTAGTATATATACTATATTAGTATATATGGGTGTCAGCAATATCCGAAATTTTGGGGGGTATAACCCCCCCCAACCCCCCCTGTCCACCTATGCCCTCATCTCTATGACAGCATCTTAAAAAACCTTTTCTAGAAGAAAAAAACGTTTGGTGCTGCGTAGGAACTCGTGCGACCCTCTTGCAACAGAGAAAAAACCAACGCTTTGTATTTTTACGCAAGAAGTCTCAGAAATTCCCTTGCAGAACTGACCGTTTTGACCTTTGGAAATGATGCCACATATCAAAACTACTCTTTTGATTATATTTTTATAACTGAAACTTGGCTGTCAGCTGAAATTAGTGATAATGGGTAATTACAATATTATACGTTATGACCGTCCTGGCAAATCTAATCTTGGAGGGAGTGTTCTAGCTCCTATTAAGAAAAAACACCAATTAGTTAAAATTGAAATTAGCTCAAAATTTGCTGAAATCGAGATAACAGCATGTAATATAGTCTTCAAAAATGTTAAACTAAGATTTATCTGCTTGTATAGACGCCCTTAAACTCCCAGAAACAAGCCCCCCGTGCCTATGTATGCTAATGCCCATAATTGAAACAAAATTTTAAACCATATCTTCATTGCAAGAAAGCAAGTTGTCCTCAAACTAAAGTAAGCTTTATAGAAATTACGCTTATAAAAAAACCTTGCAAACTAGGAATAAAGGAATACGCGAGAAAATGAGTTCTGCAGGGAGCGAACTATCCATAGGAAGCGAATTGTCCCGGGAGCGAATTGTCCCAGGAACGAATTGTCTCCACTTCAGATAAAGTGCCGTGACCGGAACCCTCGATCTCTAACCGTGAATGATTGTTATAACAATTTTTTTTTACAAACGCCACGCTTATAACTTGTGATCTTATAAATTCCAAATGTCAGAATTTAAGCTAAGAGTTTTGAGTACAGTAGAGTAATAAAAACGGGGAATCAGAACAGCAAAAAATGTAGTGGTAATTAAATTTCAAGTTAAATATTTTTAATTTGTTTAGGTTCGCACAATGGAAGCATTCCAGTTTTCCTCAGTGGCTTCAGTCCCAAATCACAACTTGCGCCGGTTTCGGACAATTGCAGAAGAATATCTGCGCATTTTTCAGATCTCACGGAATTGCACCCGGTTTGGGTCCAAAGTAATTTACATAACAGAAATATTATTTGCATTACTTTTTTGTTATTAATTCGTTGTGAATTATAATGAAAACACTTAAAAAGTTAAAGCATTTAAAAATTTAGAAAACTGTACAACTGTAAATTTAAAATTAATTGGCGCAAAAATTGTCGTTTACAAAAAATCACATTAACACTTGTTTTTATATTTTAAATACCAAGAGACGTATCCAATTTTTCGTTCCCAAAATTTTAAGGTGTATTTATAAATTTTTGTTCTAACGTAAGATTAGATTTGTTAGATAAATATAATCCAGCTATATAGACGGGATTCAGTTTACATTTTAATTTAATTCGATACTTTACCTTTGTAGACTCAGTGATTTCACACTTTAGTCATATCCCTACATAGGAGCCCAGGACATAAATGGGTTAGATAACCAAATATAACACCTATTTGCGAAAAAATTTAAATAAAGGTGTTATAGTTCGAAATTCACATTTGTTAAAATTGAGCCTGCCCTGCGTTAAACTTAACCCGTTCCCATAATTGCCTTTTCCTTCGTTACAACCGTGAAACGTTGCGTGCGACCTATGTCATACTTCCGTCATACCTAATTTTTTGCGCGAGTAGTGCCCAGTGAGCGAGTAAATTGAAATGGTTAAAGTGGTACGGGGGCAATATGCAGATTTTTGTCACGGATACAGTGTATTATGTAGGATATTTTATGTTGCAAAAATTTGCATATTGCTACCGTACACCTTTAGCCATTTCATTTTGCTCGCTCACTGGGCACTAATCGCGCACAAAAAATTATGTATGACGGATGTAAAATCTAGGTCATGCGAAGAGCTTACCGCGGTAAGGTTACGTACGACATTTGTCATGCGAAAATATCACCACCGTGAGACGAAGGTTTTACCTTTGTCGTTCGAAGGTTTCACGGTTGTAGCGGTGGAAAAGGCCTTCACGGGAACGGGTTAAAGGTGCAGTTGTAAACGCTTTCATAAAATAATAAAAAAATTTAATAATTTTTTTCAACGAATAGTAAGCAGCTTTTTTCATTTAACGTTTAACAGTCGAAGCTTCTGTTTAGTTTTGGCCTACGGTACTTATTCTTTTGATTTTTTAATTTCAACGAGATACTTTTTTAAAGATATGATTTAATTAAATCAATTGTATTTGTTATTAGTAAACAAATTAAACAAAATCAATTGTATTTGATAAATGAAATGAAATAAATGAAATTTGTAAACAAAATTTTAAAACTTACTTTTGTTTAAATTAAATCAATTGTATTTGATAAATGAAATGAAATAAATAAAATTTGTAAACAAAATTTTAAAACTTACTTTTGTTTCAAGCCGACAAACCAAGGAGTGGTATTTTTCAATTTCACGGCACACCATCCACTGTACTGTAGCACTTTTTTCAGAAATTATATGTTAAAGTTTATTTACTACTGGTCGCAGTTGAACTAAATTTAAACTTCTGGCTACCCAGGCTTCCTTTCGGCAAAATTATTCATTCATAAGTTTTTATAAAGCTTATAATCTTGTCTTAATTTAATTAGGATACCCGTTCTTTAACAAAATCTTGTCCTAATTTAATTAGAATACCCGTTCTTTAACAAACAAATGTTTTTAAATTAAATTTAAGAATCATTGCTTTTTTATTATTTTTAGATGCGGCAACATTGAAAAATCAACATCAGTTTTCGAAAATAATTCAAGTGTAATTAATAAACCCGTAAAGCGCTGTACTTCAGTGGCGGAAGAAGAACTTCATAATATTTTTAATCCAAAAAAGAAAAAAAGTTTTGGTAAATAATAAAATCATCTTTTCTAAAAATTATTCGAAATTGAGACTTTATAATTTTTACTATTGATTATTGTGAAATGTTTAACGCGCATTTCACCGGTAGAATCGACAGCAGAATGATTCACAGCTTATAAAATACGACTTATTACAGTTAAGCCCGGTTCACACTGAGGTGGAAATGCCACCGGTGGCATTGCCGCCGCTGTTGTGTTCGATCCCCAACTCCGTCATCGGTGGCAGCTCTCTCAAAAAAAAAAACGCATGGGAACGCGCGCATTGTTAAAAAAATCAATGAAAATATTACGGTTTTTACATAAACGCTTTCATTGTATAAGCAAAACCGGCAAACAATATGGCGGTGCAAATAGAAAAACGCGTGAAAACGCGTAAATTGCATAAATGAAAAAATTATATAGCAAAAAACGTGTTTAGCAAAACAAACATAACCAATGATCTTTTATGAAAAAAAAATTTAAGTAGCTTTTACGAATTTTAAACACACGTACATACATAGCATGGAAACGTTCTTGAATATGAATTAGCAATTTTTTATGCATTAACCCGTACTCAACCGGTCCAGTTCTAGAACTGTTCGGAACAGGTTCTAGAACTGTTCCGAACAGTTTTAGAACTGTTCGGAACAGTTCTAACTCGGAAGTTCTAACTCGTTTTAGAACTGTTCGGAACAGTTCTAAGTTCGGAACTGTTCGGAACTGTTCGGACGGTGTCGGTGTACTTTCCAGTTTGCCCAAATTTGTGAGAAATTCGGCATTTGAAAATGCCGAAGTTGTACTTTGGTGCATTATAAAAGTCACCGAAACATTTTCCAACACTTATCACGTGATTTTATTGTGTATTTCCGTTGTTTTATGTGTTTAAATATCATTTGCGGAGTTTTATTTATTTTTTGATTTTGAGAACTGCAAATCAGTCCTAGAACTGTTCTAGAACTGTTCGGAACAGGTTCTAGAACTGTTCCGAACAGTTCTAGAACGCATAGCACAGGGGCATGTAGAGTACCGGTTAATAAAAGATTTGCAAATTTTTCTGCTGCGCAGTTTCAAATATAATTTATTGCGCGGCTTTAGGTTAAAAGAGTAAACAATCTAAAAACAAGATTATTAAAAAAATCTAAAAACAAAATCGTTTACATATATTAATTAAAAAGAAAACTTTTAAGTTCGTTAATGTTTCTTCGACCACCTTTTAGAAATAAAAATATGGCTACTGATTTGGATGAACTTCCGATCAAGTTCGGAACCGTCCGGAACTTTATTACAAGCTATAAAAAACATACATGAACAGAATTAAGCAGGCAAACAACTGGGAAATAATGAAAAAGATTAAAAAGTAAAAAAAAATTTCTTAGCTCTACACGCGAATGAAATGCTCTTCAGCGGTGGCAATGCCACCCCAGTGTGAACCTAGCGGTGGCAATGCCACCGGTGGCATTCCCACCGGTGGCATTGCCACCTCAGTGTGAGCCGGGCTTAATACTTTTCGCGCAATAAAATTTTAAAAATAACAACATGCACATCACGTCCACGTGTATTTTTGGTAAGAAAAATAAGGATATATAATTCTAACGTAAGGTCTTAGAAGAATTTGCATTATGAGTTACTATAAAATACCAGTAAACTTTTAAAATACACTCAACTTAAAAAAATCTTAACCCCAATGCTTAACTTAGGGAAAATAGTATGCTTTCCAAACTTTTTCCGTCTTGTTAACCAAATTATTGTGCAAATTGTTTTCGAGATAGCAGGAAATTATTATTGTCAAATTCGGTAATTGATCTTTTTGAAGAAAACATTATTATTCTAATCATTAAATTGTAAAATGAGTTAGTGCTTCGTGTGAAACTAAATAATAACGTATGTGTATAAAGGTTAAAAATTTTGAAATTGTGTTTCTGTTAGTTAGTGGACGGTGGTTTTAAGCTTGCAAACTGCACTGCATCATTCTTTCATTTACATTCACGTATCACATGGAATTTTTTTCTGCATTTTAAACGGGCCAAAGGGAACGAAGCAATGTCTTTTTTTCTTTCAAAAAATTTAAACGCAGAGCATTAATCTTGATTTTAATTTGCTCTGAAATCCTTTAGAACTTTTCTTGTGTTATAATTTGCAAAAAAATTGAAATATTTATAATAGGATATGTCATGTGTTATGAATAAAGGGTAAAGTTTGTAAATGGTTATAAAATCAATGTTTTCTCAGTATTAAAAATATCGTTTTATATTATTGAGAATTATCGACCAATAGCTGATTAAAACATTTTTAAACGTAGTTTAGAAACAAAAACTATTTCCGAAAAGAATGAATTTGAAAACCCAATCGATTATACACTCCGTAACAATACGACCTGTTCAAATGTAAAATTTTCAATAGAAGAAAACGACAAAAGCGCTTTGGAAATTCTGGTACGTTATTTGTAAAACAGTGACATAAAAATAGGATAAAGTAAATCAGCTTAAAGTAAAAGGCCTTTATTGTTTTTATAGTACGTGATTGTAAAATTTATTATATGGACAAATAATTAGTTCTGACAATACATAGTTCATAGTTAATTGCTCATAATATTTTTTGAAATGACAAAAATATATTATTATTTCCTTTTAATTGCGACTAGTCTTTTGTTAAGTTTTACCGTTTTTTAAACATTATTACGGATGTCTTGTTAATTATATTTTGTGTATTTTCATGTTTTATCATGGCTGTTTTAATAAAATGTAAATCACAGCACATTTGGCTTGAAGAAGCAAATTTACTATGATATAATGCAAGAATGTTGTTATGTCGAATTGAAGTTGTAAACAAAAATTCAAAAATATGTTATTTTAAGGAAGATTCAGAAAAGAACAACCAGGTTGAGCAAAATAAATCTCATCAGATTATGTTTCGGAAGATCGTAACAGTAGAAGAAAACTCTTTTGAAAGACAAAAGTCAAAAATAATTCAGAGGCTTAAATTAAAGGTAAGTGTTCCACAAATATGTAATAAACATGATGAATAAATTTTTAAATATATTGATTAGAATTAGATTAGAAAAATAGTTAAGCATAATATTTTGACAAAGAAGTTTGCGATTTCGAAGCATGGCCATTTCGTACCGCGGGACAACGGTTAGAAGTTTGCTATTTCGAATACTGTTTTGTTTCGCAATATTTGCACGTACATAATTTTTTATCCTCTGTCAATAACGTATATATTATTCTATGTTTTTACTTTTATTCAAATTTTTTTACATTGTTATTGTCGCGAAGTTGGTTAAATTAGGTTAGGTAGCCAGATTAGGTCATTTTTGACGTATATTTGAAATTTTTAATACACAAAATAATTTTTTTATGTTTTTAATAAGTTTAAAATTCTAAGTTTTTAAACTTTTATCCAAGAAAAATGTTTTAATTTTGAATTTAGGCTTAGGCCATCGTTTCGTAAAATATTAAAATGTTTATATATAAAACATAAGGTGGTGTGATAAAATGAAACATGCGTTAAATTAAAAACTTACATTAATTGATTTGTGTTTCGTTTCGTTGTGTTTGTTAAATTTTTTGTGGAGTATGATGTATTATAAGATAAAACATTAAAAGTAAGTTTGATAAGATACAATCAATAGTTGCTTAAATTAAGTTTGTGTTTTGCTGTGATTTTGTGATATACGATAATGCAGAAATTTGGTTTTCCTAATATATTCCCCTTAATTTTGAAAACTAAAACTACGGATATACTTTTTTACGAGCAGATTTATTATCAAATTTATTAAAAAAATTCCTTTTACAGACATGTGCACTGCCCCCCCCCCCCCCCCCCCCGGGGTTAACACGGGGGGAGGGGGGCAATTCCAAAATGGGGGGGGGCACGGGGGGGCAACTTTTTTGAAACGGGGGAAGGGCAATAAAACGGGGGGGAGGCAAGCAGGGGGGAAAGAAAAAAGAAGAGAAAAAAAGGAGAAAAAAAGAGAAAAAAGAAGGGAAAAGGGAAAAAAGGGACAAAAAAAGCGGAAATAAGGTAAAAATAGGTCTAAAATTAAAAATACATTGAAATAGGCTAAAAACTGCAAAAAATTCGCGATGATGGCGTCATCATAGGTCAAAAATGGCGTCATATTTTTAGGGTACTTTGGCGGGGGGGGGGGGCAATAAAACGGGGGGGCAAATCCTCCAATAAAACGGGGGGGGCATTTTCAGACCGTGCACAGGACTGCTTTTATGATAATACACTATCATTAAAGAACCTGTATTTTTACGCTTATGCGCTTGTGTGTGGCGTTTGTGTACGTTTTTGTGCTCTGGTATGTTCAAGTCAAGCATGTATTTCATGACAGAGTTTGTCTGTCTGTCTCTCTGTCTTTGTTTTTTTTCGGTTCAAATAAAAATAATTAGAAATCTCAAAGTCTGAGAAATGTATCTTTGTTTTTTTTTTGTTTCCAGTTCAAACAAAAAACTGATTGGGCTGAATGATTAGAAATCTCAAAGTCTGAGAAATATAGTCGTAAGAATATTGCATGCTTGCTATTAATTGATTATTTTTATGCTAAACGGAAAATTTTCACCAAATACGAAAGAAATCTTTTTAGATAAAAATTTTCTAAAATCGTAATTACACCGAAAAACTGTTTAAGTTTTATTCATTATACTATATTGAAAAAATATTCCAAAATTTATGAAATAGATATATTATTAGTCAATAAAGTGGCGCGTTTTCATCAATAAGATAAATTTGTTTAATTGTAATTAAAAAAAATTGTTACAAAAATATAGTTTGAAATAGCTTTTATAATATTTGTGTAAATAAGACTGAAAATAATAATATTTATTCAAACACAAATAGCAACTTTATGAAATTCTATAAAAAGTTTTATTAATACAATTTAGTTACTGATAAAATTATAATGTGTTTATAGGCATTTTTAATACCGACACACCTTTGATTTTTTTTTTCAAATTTGCATGGTTCTGCAGAAAATCAAATTTATCTTTGCTTTTTAATTAATATTTTAATTTGGTTTATAAATCTATAACAATTAGATTTAAGCATTTTTATTAGTAATGAGAAAAATCAGACCGAATCACAAAGCGGGGTTATCCATGGACCAACTCGGTGTTACTTAACCCCGGCTTAACCCCCGGATTAACTACGGTGTATTCCGGGACTGACTTGGTATTAGCAAGAATATATAACACAAGAGAATGTGCACTAAATTTTTGACCAAAATTTTGCGGGAAAACTCGTACTTTCGAATTCATGTGCGTCGCACATGAATTGTGCGAAGATAGAAAAGTATAGAAAAGTCGCACATTGTGCGACTTTTCTCGCAAAAATCCGCCATTTTCTGCTAGTTTTCCTGCGCTGCGAGTTTTAACAGTGTTAGTTTTCTTGCAGTGGGGACTGTGACTTCTTTCGCACTATATACTGCTTTATTTGCCCTGCGATTATTTTCGCACTGCGAGTCTGGCTGCACAACAAAAAAATAATAAAAACAAAACGGAGCGAAAATTTTGTGTTTAAATGAGTAAAAGTCGTTTTTTTTATTTTAAGATGTTAAAACTTTTTAGTTTTAATGAAAAAAAGTAACTCTCCAACGTTTTAAAATTAAATAAAACAAGTTTTGATGTGCTTTACCTTATTTAAAATGATCACCAGCGTCTGCATTTTTTTTGTTATGCAGCTAGACTCGCAGTGCCAAAATAATCGCAGTGCGAATAAAGTAGTATTGAGTGCAAAAGAAGTCACAGTCCCACTGCACGAAAACTAACACTGTGTTAAAAATCACAGCGCGGGAATACTAGCAGAAAATGACGGATTTTTGCGAAAAAAGTCGCACACTAATTTATAAGTGCGACTTTTTTCGCAAAATTTTGGTCAAAAATTTAGTGTACAGTCGGACATTCTCTTGTGTTATATATTCTTGCTATTAGTTAATTCTGGACTAATTACAGCAGGTTTCCGTGTACCTGGGACTAAGAGTATTAAAAGTTCATTAAACGATAAAAAGGATATAAAAAGCAAAATTTAGAGGATTTATTATATAAAAAAAGTGATAGACTTTTAAATCTCTATTAAATAATTGCAATTTTGTGTGAAAAGTGGTAGAAAAAATATTGTAAATACACCTTAAACAATAACTTTTTTGCAACAAAAAAAATAAAAATAATAATTTTATTTTTTGGATAACGACGCGATACAATTTTTTTGTTCCAAAAATATTTTATTTGAGAAATTTTTTATCACTTTTCACACAAGGTTACAGTTATCTAATATAGATTTAGAGGTTTATCACTTTTTATACAAATAAATCTTCTAAATTTTGCTTTTTAATTTGGGATTAACTAACAAGTTAGTCCCAGAATACACCGTAGTTAGGGGTTAAGCCAGGGTTAACTAACACCGAGTTGTCCATGGATAACCCCGCTTTGAGAATCTCGGCCCAGAAGTTTCTGATATTTCATTCACCACAGTGCGCGCCTATTTCATTTGTTTCAGCGTTAGGCTTTGTCAAAATCAACTGCTTTAAAAGTTAGCACAGAATACAAGCGTTAATGCAGGTTTCTTTTTACCTGTAAATTATTTTGAGGATGATTGTTTATTTGTTTTGAACAATAGTGCAATTTTCTAATTTTTAAAACAAACAATAAGTTTGCTTTTTGTTTTTATGTACATGTTTATTAAAGCTTTAAAACTATATATATTCTCCCGTTCACAGCTGTTTGGTCGAGTAATCTCACTTGAAAGTTTTTAAACTTCAATTTGTGGCGGTGGTGTAAAGGATCGAAGTCCGTCAGGGGGGAAATCGTTGAATTCATTTTTTCGCTCTGCTGCTACCCCGTACTCTTTACCCAAACTGACTTTTTCTTCCTTTTCCATCGATCCATTTAATATATCAGGAGTGTGGATTTGGCTGGAAATAAGATTTTCCTTTCCAGTAGAGAGATCTTTTTCAGGGAGTATCGTGTCCGTTTTCGACGCAATTTCTTCTTTGCTCTTAATAACGGCCGTCGTGTTGACGGGCTGCGTTGGTTGGAATGGCTGCTGCCGCGTGGGCGGGGGTGTGGAGATCCGGTGGTTGAGATTTCGTGAGAGCGGTCGATCAGAATTTTCGGGGCTCATCGGAACATACCCGTTGTGCTGTTGATTGTTGAAGGAGCGAACCGGTGGTAAACGATTCGCGTTCCCGTCTACGCGCACTAGATCCGGTTGTTCCTGCAAAAATATTTTTATAAATTTAATAAAAAAGGTTTAATTATACAGTCACTCTTTAAGAAAAATCATGGATATTTATTTGTTAAACGCAAAATTTAAGCTTTTTCAAAAAAGTAAGACAAGTAATGGATTACAAATTTTCTTACATTGATTTCGCCTCTCTCTTCCGGATTGGGTCGTTGACAAAGGAGTAATCGGGCGCAAGTCTGCTTCACCTCCACATCGCGCAAAATAAAGATAATCGGGTTGATAATACAGTGCAGATAGAAAACGGTGAGTACGGCTTCCGTGGCGGTGTGGTTCAGCCCTTTGTGGATAGTGTAGTGACCCAAAAGAATCACGAGACACAAGAACGGCAAGGTGAAAACTCCCAGCCACAAACCCGTAGTGAACGTTTCACGGTAGTCTCTGGCGAAATCAGGGTTGGCGGCCTGTTGGCCAGCCGCAGGGACACTGCTGTCCTGCACAGACGATCCGCGATGTACGCAGACCATGTAGACGGCTGCGGAGTACAACAGAACGCAACTGGACCCGAATATGACCAGTAGAGCTGCCTCGAAGCCAAGCAAACACTCGTAACAGGAGTTGTGGCCCAGTTTCCACAGGGCGAAGACCACCGCCTTGATGAATATCAAACACATAATCCCCACCCATATGCCGACGACGATCTTCATGGCGGAGCGCATGGCCATGCGGTGGTGCGGGGCTTTGATGCTGACGGCCCGCGCCGTGCTGATGGCCAACAGGGTGGCCAACGTGGCCAGACTGTTCATCACCGACACCGTTCCTTCCGTCTTGGCCAGAGCGATTTCTTGGGCGTGATCCACCACATTGCCCACCATTGCTATGATTCCTGAAAATATTGTTATCAGCATTAGGGTTTATCTTATTTATTTATGTTTCTTAATTATTCATTTTTTTGATAAAATATTTTAGTGTATTTACAAGACTAACTTTGAGTCAAAAGCCTTACTGCTAAGTGGGATGAGCAGGATGGGGTGATCATGATGGCATTTGAGACATTATTCCACCTCCATCGTTAATTATAAATGAAAAAGTACCACAAAATTAGGGTGAGCTCTAATTTAAAAAAAAACAACAACTGAAAAAAGTGTTTCGTTTTCAGAAACTAATAAAAAATCTAAAAAAAACAGTAGAGTCTAAAAATTGTGTAAGCCTATAAGACTATTAAGATTATTGTCTATTAAAATGATTTGAGATTAAGAGCATTTTTTATGAATAAGATGCCTATTATTAACTAATTTAGTTTGTTGAAAGCCAAAAAGCCAAAATTTCACTCTATTTTTTTCATTTCAGAGGGAAACTAATGTAAGGGGATTTTATATCTAGATCTGTATGATCATCGATGTATACATTTCATTGCCTTACTTTTCGTACAATAAGAAATATAAGAAAAACTATAACTAATGGCTGAAATTAAGACCGTCCAAAATTCATTCAATAATCTTACAGTGGGATAGTTTGGTTTCTATAGGCACCTTGCACTGGAACTCGGTTTATACATGAAGTATGCAATATACATAGGTGTCACCATAATGGATAATTACCGTATCTCCTACTTATCTTTCGTAGTATGCAGATCAACTGACCGAAAAGGCGCGAAATTTCGGTCCGTTTATCTGCATACTACGAAAGATAAGCAGGAACTACGGTAATTATCCATTATGGCAGACGTGTGCACTGCCCCCCCCCCGGGGTTAAAACAGGGGGGGGACAATTACAAAAAGGGGGGGACACAGGGGGCCACATTTTTGAAACGGGGAGGCCATAAAACGGGGGGGCAAGCAGGGGGAAAAGAAAAAAAGAGAAAAAAGGAGAAAAAAATAGAAAAAAAAGAAGGGAAAAAGGAAAAAAGAGACAAAAACCAAAAATAAGGTAAAAATACGTCTAAAATGGCTTAAAATACATTGAAATAGGCTAAAAACTGCAAAAAATTCGCGATGATGGCGTCATCATAGGTCAAAAATGGTGTCATATTTTTAGGGTACTTTTTCATTTTTTGGCAGGGGGGCAATAAAACGGGGGGGGGCAAATCCTCCAATAAAACGGGGGGGGGGCATTTTCAGACCGTGCACAGGTCTGCATTATGGTGACACGTATGTATATTGCATACTTTATGTATAAACCGAGTTCCAGTGCAAGGTGCCTATAGTTGACAAAAGGTAGGGGATTATTGTTTTCTATAATATATGTAGTAAAAATTTTAGCAATTAAAAGTTTTTTGTATATTTTTTAATTTCGGAAATTTAAGATTTTATGGGGGCTTATCTCTCATGCTATGAAAATGTATTTATGTCATTATTCCAACCTATTTTGTTTATATATATATCATATAAAGAGTAAAAAATAAACTCTAAACGATTAAGTACTTTTTGCAACTTTAATTTTTTATAGAATCTAAAACTTAGTTTTTTAGTAGCTCATAAATTTACAAATTTTTTTATTGAGTTACGGTATTAAAATTTTTAAAATTTAATTATGATTTTATATTAAAATTTTTTTCTTACACTATTCCGTAATAAATTAAAAGGCGTGAACATTTTAGCCTCAAGATCTTAAGCTTAATTAGTAATTTCTACTTTCCAAAGCTAAAACTATTTATTTATCATGTGAGTATTTTAAACTTTAAGAAATCATTAATCTCTAAAAATTTCGTGCGGTGGCTTGACAGCTCATTTGTTAATGTTCTTATAAAATCACGAAAAAATCCTTGTTTAGATTTTTATATACTAGACAAAAAACGGCATCGGAAATTTTAATTACTACAGTTAAAAATGTAAAAAAATTTCCAAAAATCTTACCGAGTATTAAGTTTGCAAACCACAGGTTTCCAGCCAAAAGATAGAAGGATCGGTTTCTGATTTTTCGGTTGGAGAGTGTGGCGCCGAGGGCCAAAACATTGATGGCGATTATGACCACGCCCAGGAAAAACTGGGCGAGTGCAATTCCGAAAATCGCCCGAGACGCTGTCATAGTTTGATTCATTTTAATAGTGTTTTCTGTTTGTTTTCATATCAAATTACACCGTTTTAACATTCACATAATAAAAAGTCGCTAGTTTCGTTTAGCCAGAGCGAAAAAATTCTGCAAGTAATACCATTCGCTTTTACTGTGCTTGTGGTGGTTTTTTCGTAGCATTATGTCCGCCAGAAAAATATTGTCGAATTCCAGGACTGCTACATACAAAACATTGATGGAGGCTGAGGAAAGATAAGCTGGTTAAAAAGAAGGCCAAGGCGATATTCTATAAAAATATATTGTTAAATTTATTTATTAAATATGACTAGAAATATTAACATGTTTTATAATGAATATAATTTCGAAAAAAATGTCTAATTTAAATTAGAATTAGGTACGTAAAAACCTATTCTTGATACTCCCTGTCTTATTTGAGAAAGAACTGCTCATTCTGCTGTACTTTTGCTAAGCAAGTTTCTCTGAATCATTAAAAAAATATCACTTATAGGATAGGAATGTTGTGTAAAAATTACAGGCAAGAATAAAACTTTAAAATTACACAATTTAAACAAATATTTTTGGTCACTAAATTTAAAACTTTTTTAAACAAGCAAAAATCACTACTTATTTAGTTATGTAATTAACTAAAAAGAATATCCATAAACATTACAAAATATGTACCTTAAAGAAAAAATCTTTAAATAAAAAAATGTTTAAAAGCTTAGAAAAATGTTTTACTCAATTTCGTGGTAGCAAAACTGTAATACTGTATGGCTATTAGTATTAAAGCATTTTTACGCATATAATTCTTCAAACAGATCTTAATATTAAGAAGCAAGTATAATACAAATACAAACACACTTAAGTCACGCAGACATGTTAGTATACAAATATAAAACATAATAATACTAGGAATATAATCCTATGTTTTATCATTCCAATACCTAGGGGTGAACCTCAGCTATACGAAACTTTCTATAAATATAGCATTTCAAAAGAGATAATAAATATCCAAGCAATTAAAAAAATGTTATTATCATCTTCAATATAAATTTTATGGTTAGCTAAGCGTAGATTGAATGTTTGATAAACGAAAACTTTTATATCTAATGAAGGTATACTGAAGAGAAAAGTTCAGTGATCAGACAAAGCGCGGAAACCTGAACAGGGTAGGCGCTTTTAATCTAAAATTTAATCTTTCCAAAAGCTGCTGGGAGCGGATTTAATCAAGAAAGCAGCTGTGGAAAAAATTCAATAAACTAGGTACTGATCTTCTTGTCAAGCAAGGAATTTTTTCTTGACACAGGATAAGTTTTATTTTAAAATAGGTTATTTGCGTTTAACTTATAAGATTTTGTAAATTATGAGTTTTGACTTGTTTTTCATACTTTTTGCTTACATATGGGAATGATATAGTATATGTAAATAAATTAAAAATAAACTTCAATCTTTTTTGATATTTGCATTTAAAAAATTTTCAGTTGGGGTATTTTTAGTGAATCGAATCCATTTAATCTTTACAAAATTTTGTGTTTACAAATCAATTTAATCTGAATTTTCAGCTAATTCTTATACGCGACGGCGTTTGGCCCCACGCAGCATTTACTATAAAAACCAAATTTTATCAGTGAATTCGTACTTGTCGATTACCAACAGTATTTCTATAAAATTCCCAGTTTACTGGTCCATTTAATTTAAAGTTACAGTTGATCCTTCTCAGCGGTGTTTTGACCCTTAACCTGTGTCAACAAGTATTATTTAAAAAAAAACATTACAACTAAATGCGCTCTTGTCGATTACCTAAATCTATGAAATTTTATATTTTTTTGGTTATTTAATAGAAAGTTATTGCTGATTGTTAAGCGCGGCGACGCATTACGCAGCGGCGCTTTACGCCCTTGCAAAACTAATATTATTAATCGATAGCGCCTCATCGATTATTTCTACAAAATTTTTCTATTAACTATCTATCGCTTTACGCACTTGCAAAACTAATATTATTAATCGATAGCGCCTCATCGATTATTTCTACAAAATTTTTCTATTAACTATCTATCGCTTTACGCCCTTGCAAAACTAATATTATTAATCGATAGCGCCTCATCGATTATTTCTACAAAATTTTTCTATTAACTATCTATCGCTTTACGCCCTTGCAAAACTAATATTATTAATCGATAGCGCCTCATCGATTATTTCTACAAAATTTTTCTATTAACTATCTATCGCTTTACGCACTTGCAAAACTAATATTATTAATCGATATCGCCTCATCGATTATTTCTACAAAATTTTTCTGTTTTCTATCTAATTTATAGATGATTCCTTATGGATAAGTAACATTACTTCCCGAATTTCAGCCACCGAATCACATTATATGACGAGCTACGCTCGCGGAAATTATATCAATAATTTCGGTGCCATTTGTTGGCATAACAACAATATTCGTTTAGTTCAGCAAAAAAAATAGTTGTGATACAATTTTATGACATTAATCGATAACGAAAATCTACATCGCAAACTGATTGCAAAATAAAGACACCCTAAACAAAGTAAACTTAAACAACAATAAAGGTTTATGTTTGTAAACGTGGTAGAATTCCACTTAAGAATACCTAAACCTCTCTATTCCAGTAACCAAAACTCCAAAATAGTGACCAGAGTAAACAATAGACTAGTGGTGTTGAAGTGGGAGCTACAACTATCCAGAAGAAAGAAATCTTGAATTTTTGATGGATCACTTTTCCTCTTTCAAATGGGCGCAACAGCTATTGGTGAAATATACGAGTTGACCTACTCATTAGAAAGACGGCTTTTACCGTTTTCTTTTAGATATATAACTAAGAGGATTACACTGGACATTCATTCTTTCTCATCAAATTTTATAGTTGATGAAACAGTTTATGAAGGTTAAAAGTTGTAATTGAATAAAAGGGTGGGACTATAACACCAATTCTTTCTTATAGAAAAAAGTTTTAGTTAGTCCAAAGTTATCGAGATAGAAAAGTTTTTATTAAAAATAAAAAAAACCTTATAATAATTGTAATAAAAACGTGTTGGCTTAGTAAAAACATTTGTAAGCCTAAAAATTTATGAAAACAAACTTTGTTATTCTGAATCATCACGATTGATTATAATATAAATAAAAACTATTTTAGTTGAAACCATAAAGAATGTTGAAAAAAACTTATGAAAAAAGCTTGTAATAATTAAAATATTGTGAGTTTGGGCTCTCGTAATAATTAACACTGCTTGTTTATTAAATAAAAAACTCACACACAAAAAGATATGTTGCAATAAACAAACTTTTCTGTATTCGTTTAAAAAATTACACAAACAAGTGGACGGGACGGGACGCTTTGAAGAATTTTCAGGAGAAATCACGGAAAATGGATGGACATTTGGTCTTTGGATTTGGCGGTTTATTATAAAGTGTTTCCCGTGAAAATCCGGCGTCTCCCGTGACAACGCTCACTTGACGTCTTTCACACCCGGGTGCTGAGAGACCGCACCAATACACAGGTGGGAAATTCTAAATCCTTCAACAAAAAGCGTCGGGTCGTCGCGCTCCCTAACCAGTCTGCAAAAGGCTTAAAATCAACAGCTTTTACATATACTCCACATATGTAGAGGTAGTCACATGTGTTGTATATGGGGTATAATATAAAAGTTTTTTCCCAGATCAGCAATCAAAAACAGGTTATTTTCGTTGCGAATTTATTAAGCAGAAATATCGGCGGTCAGGTCAGACGTGGACAGCGGAGAGAGAGGAAGGAAATTTTATTGAAAAGAGGACAGGGGAATTAGAAACACTCTTTCAGCAGAACAAAGTGCTCTCTCACCTCTCTTCTCCCTTTTTGCGTGATATTTACAGCAAATACCAAAACGATTTGCTCCTACGCTGAATAAAATCAACATCCAATAGAATAGTGTTTCTCGCAATCAATTAAACAAAATACACAACAATAGTTTAGTTTTAGATAGATATAAAATTTGATTATTTTTATTCAATTTAAAAACACGGCCTTTAAATATTTTTAATAGAAGCGTGTTTTGAATAAATAAATTGGCCGGATAGTAATCAATGGTAAATTAATTTTTGCAAAATTTGGCGAAAGAAATTATAATTTTAAAAAGTTTAATCGCTTTTAATTTTAGTTTAATTTTTAATAGTATTATTATATTCAATAACTATTTTTACACAGAAATATGTGTGCACAAAATCGTAAATCTTTCTATAAAGTATGATGGGGATTACATAGCTTGTTGTGTACATCATTTAAAAAATTAAACACAAAAATGTTGGTTTAATTGCAGATCATGTAAAAACAGATATATGCGTTTCGTATATGCAAATGCTACTACCCACAATCGCCAGCGCATGCACACAAATTGCACAAAAAAACCCAGACAAACTCAAGTGCTTTTAAAAAAATAAACTTTTTACAAACTCCTGAAAATCCCTATTATTTGATAATCTTTTAAATAAAACCAAATTTAAATTATTTGGTTGGAAAACAGATCTTTGATCAATATAAGTTATTTGTTCTGTTAACAAACATTAAAAACATTTAATAACTAGTTTTTTTTAAATTTTTCATTATATAATTGTTTTTTTTTTATGCAGCTCGACGTAACCAACTCGAACAGTTAGGATTTGAAAAAGAGCAACAAGATTGCCAATATAAACTTTAAACGGGTGTTAAAGAAATGTAGCGATTTAACGATTATCATATGTTTCTTTTTAGGATCAAAATTAATACTTCAAACATAATCACTTCAAATGCTCAATTTTTTATATTCTTTTACAATCACACAGAAGTGAAAATTTTAAAATTTGCCCAATTTTTTTACATTTTTCTATTGAAATAAAGAATTTTATCAGTAAAACGCTTTAAATTTAAAAAATTAGAATTAATAACGCAGGCAGACTGCCAAGCCAGCCAGCACTAAAAACATAAAAAACCAGTGCAACTTTTTTTAGCAGAAACAACTTAACCAGAGCGCTGATTTGAATAGGAGTTTGCGGTTTTTCTTTCAACGCACTCGTGGCAGTTGAAAAAAAATTATAGGCAAATGGCAACCAAGCAATAAATACGTAGAGTTGAAAAAACTGGTCCTCCTGACAACGAAAAGCAACATATTTGTTGGGCGGGGGTTGTATATTGGCTTTCAGAGCAGGCGGGCGGCCAGATGTTAGCTAAGTTTTCTCTACAGCGGTCGCGGTATACAAGCAAAAGCACACACGTTATTAGCTGAGACACACGATGCGATGATAGTGAAAGTTTTAAGCGATAAAGAGCGGATTAATGGGCCAACGTAAAACAAAAATTGTTGTTGTTTTAGTGACATAGTAAAAATATTTCCGAAACGCACGCTTGCGCACGAAGTAAAAAAAAGTAACATAAGTCTAGTAAAAATAATTTTTAAGATGCCTTGTGAGATTAAAAACGTGCGAATTCGATTTTTGTGCAAGTTTGATATATGACTACCAAGAACGCTATGATTAGTTTCCTTTTTTCTTATTTTACAAAAGCAATCAATTTTAATTCTCAATCGTTTTTTATCAACACCAACATATTGTATAATATTTATAGAAATTCAGGACTAATTAAAACAAAATATTAAAGACTGCAATTAATTGGAAAAAAAGTGTTGATAATAATTTATTCGGTTTTTTGTTTCAAAGCTAGTTCTATTGTTTTTTCTGTTGCTGCAATTTGCAATAAGGTACTAAAAAAAAACAAATAAAACTGGCGTGCTTCAATAAATCTAAAATATAAAATTTACTTGTTTTGTACTTTATATCCAAACATTTATTTTGAATCAAGCTTAAAATTTAGCAAATTAGCCCACTATTTCTGCTCAAAATAAGCAAAAATCTTAGAAAATATCTATAGTTTATTATAGCAGTACCTCACGAGATTTAAATATATTATTATAGCTTCTCAAAGAAGTTCTACGTTTATTATACTGAATTATAAAAAAGCAGTGATATTTGCCTATTTCGCACCTCCCACTGTTCTCTTTGAAAATAATGCTAGGCAGGTTGCTAAAATTGATTTCACATGAAATCGACCGGAAGGGACTATTAAGTCGCTTTAAGGTGTCCTCCATTGGGACCAAGCCCGATAATCGGAAAGTAAAAAGCTTCCTAAACCCTGAAGCAGCGCATATTATGCCGTCGAATTTAATTGGTTGTGGCAGTTTTGTGTGTATTCAAGAAAATGACAGAGCGACTGCTGAAAAATGTTTTGTTGTCGTACATGCACGCCAGAAATAAGTACAGCTGGGTCAAATTTAGGTATGCTTAATGCTTCCCACGCTTTGCAAAAAGAATTTTAGTTAAATACGTAAAATTCGAAACCAGCGCCATACCTACGAAGCGGCAATATTTGAAACCGTAAAGTGTACTGGTCTCAATTTTTCTCCTACATATAATTGGCGTATGTTTTTTATTATATTCCCTTCCTACATTAAACCCTTGTTCAGAAATATTCTATAAATTCACCAAAATTAATGCTTATACAAACAAACAATTAATTTAAAACTGATAAAATACAAACATATACCAAAAGTACATAATTTACTAAAGGTATGTGCGTATGTGTGTGTCTGTATCGACCTCAATTTTATAATAAACGTTTTTTTAATACAGCAGAATAATACTTTTTTAGATTATTTACTTTTAATAAGAGAGCAGGAAGGATTTATGTGATGTTACCAAAGGTGGATAATCTAATAAAGGTATGTCATAGCGCTCTGTAGCAGCGTGCATCATAAAATCCGATTCGGGCCGCACGTCCGGCCAGAAGCCGCACGTCCGGCCAGTAGCCGTATGTCCGGCCAGAAGCCGCACGTCCGGCCAGAATTGGATTTTATGATGCACGCTGCTACAGACCGCTGTGACATACCTTTAATAGATTATCCACCTTTGATGTTACTTAAGAATATATTATAAAAAATGTTTTAAGAAAGTTGAATATATAATAGATATTTAACACATTTTTTGCTTTTGGTTATAACTAACAAATTATTAAGGTCTTTATAAACAAAATTAAAAAGGTTTTAAGCTTAACAAATAGTTCCTAAATGATTACCTGTACTAATGATTTTATGTTTTGATGCAGTGTTTATTTTTGTTTGCTTTATTTGACTAATATATATATTTTAAATTGTACTTAAGTGTCTATGTGTATTGTAATATGTTTAGACCCGTACAATAAAGATTTCATTTTATTTCATTTCAAATTAAATCTAAAAGATAAAATAGGTTTTCCTTTTGTATCATTTGATACTTCAAAAAAATTTGTGGATTTCGTTTAGGGAAGCAATATTGCTAATCCTAAAATCATTAGCTCTGTCGCAAAGTATTTTCCTTCATTCTTGTGGGAAAACGCGTAGATTATTGGCAGCCAGCTGTAGATTATTGTTAATGAGGTTACGTTTACCCAGAAGATTACACAAAGAAAGCAGTTAATTTACCATTTTACGTCAAAATTCAGATGATGCTTGCCCTTATTCAATTAGTATATAACACAGCTGATCACATATATAAATCATTGTATTTCAAGAAAAATTTTAAAAAATTAAGGAGATGTTAATATAATTTTTTAAAAGTATTATAAATTAGTATAATAATGTTTATTTTATAACAATTTAGAAACTAACAAAAATACTGTACTTCTAACGTTGAATATACTGCTATTGCAATACTTCTAAAGCTCCAAGCAGCGCAAATTTTTGTATTCAGATAAACTTTTCGGTTGGGTAGTTTTTTTTACCACTCGGGTGCTCGGTTTAAATCTCTACTCTATTATAGTTTTTTGTGTTGAAGTCCCTGAGGCGTAAACAAAAAAAGACTTTCACTAAACTATAATAACATCAAAACTGCATAGTAAATTATCATCAATGTAATATTTATAATTTAAGAAGATAAAAATTGTTAAAAAAACGGTCAGTTGCGCAGCTTTACAATGCAGGCAAAAATAAAATGTGAAACCGATATTGGGAAACTATTACTAATTGTTTACTTTTCTATTGAATTCTCACCTGAAGTGCCCGTGGAAACGCTCTCTCTGCACTCCCTGGCACCTAAAACTTCACAAAACGCAATCCCAACTTAAGATTTTGTAACCGTTTAAAAATGAAGTAACGCTTTTCACAAGCACAAATAGGAAAAAAGTAACTGTTAATGTATGAAAAAATTAGTAATAAAACACAAAAATTGAACGAAATAAAAATATATGGTACAAAAAGGCATTAAAACTGGCAAGTTATATTAGCGTAATTCCAATAAAATGTATTTTAATACCTGTCGGTGTTTTATATACCATAAGCAGGATCAATCCAACAATGGTGTCATTATAAGCGTAAATAAATAACACATTTGTTTCAGCATCAAATTGCTTTTTCTAAAAATTATTAACCCGAAGGTAAATGGAGTGTTTCACTGAAATTAACTGGATTTTATTATAAATTTGTTTTTAGCCGAATTCTTCCATTGTCAAAAATCCCGATGAAAGCTCTATGTGCAAAGATAAAACAAAGGAAAACAAAAAGATAGAAGCTGATGCGATCCTAATCATGAAATGTGTTCAAGAGGTCAGTAATGCAGACTTTTGTTTTATTAAAAACTTGGCAAAACATCAAAAAATAAGGGACCGGGACAATTGGCTCCCGCCAATTCGCTCCTGGACAATTCGCTCCCGGGACAATTCGCTCCCGGGAGTTTTTATAAACGCAATCTTATCAAACCAATTTTATTAGGGACAATTCGCTCCCGGGACAATTCGCTCCCGAAAGTTTTTATAAACGCAAATTTTATCAAACCTAATTCATTAGGGACATATCGCTCCCTGGAGAATTCATTCCCTGCTCAATTCGCTACCGGCATTTTTAATAAACTCGATTCTTTTAAAGTAATTTATTCAGACGAAATTAATGATTTTTTAGCTATTGTTTGTAAAAATGATGAGTAATTTATACAATGATTTAATTGTCATATAAACTAACTTATATTTTGTTAGACTCACTTAAAAATAAATGAGCATAACGGAATGCTTAGTTTTTGTGTATTATATTGTAATTATAAAAACAATGTTTATTATATCCATTTAACAATTTTTTACATTTCATTACTAACCAAACAATTTCTTTAAAAGGCACATAAGCAACGTTAAAAATATAAGAAACAACGCATTAAAATTAATAATGAGATCATATGAATGCATTTAAATAAGACAACAGTTTTAATTTGATTTGAAAAAAGTAATAGCTAAACTAATGATTAAATCGTTAGTTTAAATTAAATCAATCTTGATTTGCTAGTTTAAAGGTTTGCTTAGCTTTTGTGTATTATATTGTAATTATAAAAACAATGTTTATTATATCCATTTAAAAATTTTTTTCATTTTATTTTATTTAATTTTAATTTTATTTTATTATTTAATCATTCGTTCGCAAAAACAGCCAACTTGCACCATATTAAAGTGATTTTAAAGACCAAACTATGAATTAATTCCGATGTAAACAAACATTAGTGGTGTTATCAGAATATGACATATTTTTTATTTATGGTTATCTGTATTTTTAACACTGAACAATTTTCTTTTTAAATTGAAGGGTTTTGACTGTCGTGTTTTTTATTTATGGTTCCCTGTATTTTTTAATTTTATTAATTATTAGATATAAAACACAAAAAAATATAAAAATCTAAGAGCATTATTGTATTGCTAATTAAAACTAAACTTGAAAATTGCTCTAAGAATAGAGTAGGAAAAAGGGACGATTTCTCCCTGGGCGTATGTTCAGAGTTCAGACAGTAAAGATGTTGACGAGTCTGAGAACTCCGTACTAACCCTCGGAAGTTTCAGCTTATTTCTGTGCTAACTTCATAAATAATTAAAGAGCAGTACCAGAAAATATTTGGTCAAATTTTATTTGGAACATTTTTTAAATTAAAAAAAAATAGTCCTAAAAATGCGGATAAAATAATTTAAAGCATGTTTTGAAATTAAAAATTAAAAAAAACTGAGCGCTGCAGAGCCAGACAATGAACCCGGCGGCGAATTGATGCATGCACATAACACGGTGGAAATTTACAAAACACAAATAATTTCTTTATTAATTTTAATTATTTATTTTATTTCTGCACCGAAGAATTAAAATCTTAAAAAATTGATAAAAAAAGTAAATAATTATAACAAGAAAGAAAAAACAAATATTTTAATCAATACAAATTTGCTTTCAAGCACTCGGAAAGTTTATTTCATATAACATGTAAAACATGAAAACTCATTCACAAAATTAAAAAATTTTTTAACTTTCACAAACGCTTTCAAGATTTTTACATAAAGTTTATCCCAAATGTGTAAAACATTATGGCGTGATATGTTATGGTGTGATATTTTGTTTTTTGCTTTGCTTTTTATTAAAATATTATTATCTATTATTGATATGTCTTCTCCAAGTTAAGGTGAAACAAAATATTGTATTAATTTAAAACAAAAAAGTTAAGTCTTTCTGGAATTGAAGTTTATTTTTTTGAATTTATTTATATCTGTAAATAAGATTTTCGACATTTTGAAACAAGTTTCATAAAAAACAAATTGCGTTTGCACCAACAAACTGTTAATGCCAAGTTTTTTAATAAATTCTTGATTATTGCAAAAATTAGTTTATATTTTAATACAACTTATTTTTCTCATTGTGTAAAATTTTTTTGAAATATAGGGTAGCTGACTTAATTTCGGCCACCTTTTTTATTTTTTTGGATAAGTTTTTCTGATTTTTCTAATCGACCCGAATTTTGGTCTAAAAATCGAACGATAGCTATTTTTGTTATTCCAGTACAAAATTTTAAAATTTCTGTTACACTTCAAGATCAGTGGAGGTTTAAACTTTTTTTTATAGTGGCCGAAATTAAGGCGCGAGCCATTAACTTAGGCCACCTAGAAAAAACTGGCTCTGAACAATGACGACGATTAATTCAATGTACACAAAGGTCTCGGGAAGAAACAGAAATAATTCATATATAACGGTGGTTAACTAATAAACATGAGTAAAAAACATAGATAACAGCTTGTTTTAGAAAAATGTTAAAAAAAGAGCAAAATAGTTAGTTTTCTAAACTTTTTGTTCTCATTTTTTAGTTCCAACGTTATATAACAATATTACGTTTAATTCTTCTTGAGACCTTGTTTACATTGAATTAACCGTCATGATTGTTCATAACTATTGCCAAAACGAACAATAAAAATTTTTAAAGATTGCAAATTTATCCTTAGGTATTGTTCTTGGTACATATAACTTAATTTTTTCCCGCTTGCAAACAAATCATTGTATAAATTACTTATTTTTTGCAAACAATAGCTAAAAAAATCATTAATTTCGTGTGAATGAATTACTTTAAAAGAATCGAGTTTATTAAAAATGCCGGTAGCGAATTGGGCAGAAAACGAATTCTCCAGGGAGCGAATTGTCCCTAATGAAGTAGGTTTGATAAGATTTGCGTTTATAAAAATTTCCGGGAGCGAATTGTCCCGGGAGCGAATCGTCCCTAATGAAGTTGGTTTGATAAGATTTGCGTTTATAAAAACTCCCGGGAGCGAATTGTCCGGGAGCGAATTGTCCCGGGAGCGAATTGTCCAGGAGCGAATTGTCTCGGGAGCGAATTGTCCGGGAGCGAATTGGCGGGAGCGAATTGTCCCCAATTCAAAAAATAAACTGATTATTACTATAATTTTGATAATCTTTTTGGTTTTTATTATATTAAAATCCAGCCGCACAAGTAATCTTTTTAAATTAATTTTTTTTCTGCAGGTAATTTCATTTTATTTTGTTTCCCAGGAGTCTAATGAGTTTATTAAATTTTAATAGATATTAGATTTCCACAAACAAATAAATCAATGCACAAACGCACAAAAGATATATCAATGCACAAACGCACAAAAGATATAGATAGCCATCTCAATAAAATTTAAAAGTATAAAAATCATCATGGTCGCGCTGTAACAAAACCATTTAGTTTATTTTTGGCTTTAAAAAAACATTGGCGAATAACTAACGGAGAAAATTATGGGTTAAAATAATCTCGTTTACTTTTCCGTTAAAAAAACTCCACGGATGGAAAATTGTGTGCGAAAACTATTTAGTTCTGCATGCAAAAAAAAAAAAACACTGCGAATAACGGTAGAGAAAATGACTAGGTTATAGAATAGGGATGGCTGGAGGCTGAAAATTCCGAAGGCTTAACCCGTGAGTGTGTTTTTGCTCTCAATCAGCGGCTCAATTAGCGGGGCGCGGAATGTAATATCGGCTCTGAAAAATTGATCGGAAAAAATATTACTGCCGCGGCTGCGGTGGGACTATGGTGCGAAAAATAATGCATGGCTCTCCATTATTAAAACTCATATTACACCCCCACGCAATTTTATAGATTTAAAAATCCCAAGAATTGCTGATTTTAAACGGCTTTTTTTTAAAAAAATTAGGCATGATAGCTAACTTAATTGCACTTTTGGTTGTTGGTCTTTATACACAAAAAGTTATGTATATATACGATTAAAGATAAATTCTATCAGGGTGAAAATAGATGAGTAGTAAAGTAACCACTTATTTATTGAAAAAATATCACGTGCAAAGAAACACATGACGCAATTAAATAATAATTGGTTAAATAACCGCTGAAAACTTTTTTTTAAATTTTTTTTCGCTCAGGGGTTTATTGTTTATTTCTTCCTGGCGGAGAACGGTTACGCCCTTAATTTCAGCCTGGAAGACTTTTGCTTTAGTGTGTTTATGATCAATACATTCGATATAAATATACAATAGATTAGCATAGTTGCTTGGCAAAGGTATGTGAAATCCGTTACCCTACAATTATTTCAAAGTTAAAAAGCAAAAAAAATTGCATATAAATTTTAAAACTATGAAACTCTTTGTGTTTAAGTCGAAAACAAGTTTTCTTTATAAGACTTTAAAGTATTTGACCTATACGGAATGTAAATCATTTTTTAAACACAAACAAATATTTTTATATAGCCTTTTTATTTTGATAATTAAGAAATTTTACATTTTGTTGACGATGCAAAGAACCACAAAAGAATTAATTCACCTTATTCCCGAAATCCAATAAGCTGCATATGGTGCGGTTTTTTCAAAGCTATTTTTAACTGACTCCACACCCTCGTTTTCGAAAAAACTCGCGCAACAGGCAAATTATTTCGCTTTGCGACCGCGAATGTGAATAATACAACAAAATTTTATAAAATATTTGTCTCATTTAAATTTTCATTTCTCTGTAAAGGGCCGTAGCAATTTTTAAGAAGTTCAAAAATGATAGATACCCTATTTTAATTTTTATCAAAACGAGACTATGCACAAAAAACAAATGAATTATTACCATATAAAAAGAAAAACAGAAAAACAAATTTTTCATCAATGTTTCTGCTTTATCCAAAAGAGCTAAGTTTTTCATCACTCAACAACAGCTTGTAGAGGAAGAATTCAATCCCATAACGATGTATAGCGGTTAAAAAAATCTAGTTAGGAAATGAGCCTAAGGAACATTGAAAGCCCCACTTTTCTTCTTCTATATATTGTCATAAGTATGGTAAAATAAGTCAAAGCTAAGATATTTGAGATTATAATTTTGAGTGAGTTTTTCTTTCTAAGAAAAAAACTCATGTAAATATAACAATCAAGAGTATATAATATTTGTAATTTTGAAAGGTATTTTGCCCAGGCAGTTCAAATAGGTTACCAGAATTAAGATCGAGTCCCGTCCCACTAATATTTCTATTTTATTTTCGACTCATTTTGCCCAATACAAGATCGTTCACTGACGTCACGGGAAGGCGCTTCAGACGGACTTCTTCAGTCTTCACTTGTATAAATAAAATTAGAACTTGAGTGGGTGCCAACTTATATCCGAACATGTGTCAACGTGATGGAGAGATCAATTTCCCAAATGTCAACTCTGACTGAAAACATATGCATAAACACTCATCCTGTTTTGCGGCCAGTTTTTATAATTTTAAGGAAACACGGAAAATAGCTAAATACAATAAGCTTTAAAAATTGACCTCGCAATGTAAGCTAATTTTGCGAAACTAATGTTTTATTTCAAAAAAGAATATTGAGCCTGTTATTCAAGTTTTTTTATTAAGCTGTTTTGGGAGATAAAAATCATCTTGAAGGCAATACATTTTAAAGACTGTTATTACAACACTATTTATGTATAAAAATTAAATAATTGATCAGTTTGAGTCCATAAAAAGTTTAAAAATTTTATGTAAAACGCTTAATTTCTTAAAAAATGTATATATTTCTGGTATGAGCACACAACTATTTTTTTAGTTTAGTTATGAATTTTTGTTTATTTTTGATCAATAATAAATTAAGTGGAACTCTGTGGTGCAAGGAATAACATGCTAGCATAAAAAAGACGAAGATCTATTTGTAGAGCATAATAATAATCTAATTGTGTGACAACTTTTTTTTAAATAAGCGACTAAAACACGAGAGAGAGAAAAATGAATTTTTAGGCTATATGTTTTGGCTCATTGCAACGAACAATTTTTTATTTATAACATAAAATTGTGTTTTAAGCCGGGATATACTTCGTGCAAAGTACCCAAAGGACATAAACAAAAAGTTCAATTTTAGGGGATCTTGGAGTCGTTTTTTTAATTTTAAAATTTTTTATACCTTTTTTTGAGTCGAAATTCCAAAAATGCAGGAATTCGCATTTAAAATACCCTAAATTGAACTTTTGGTTTTGTTATTTGAACAATTTGGACGAAGAATAAGCAGGGCCTTAAAGTACATGATATGCAAAAATTTGTGCGCATAATCCTACGGAATGAGAGAATTTTAGGATAATAATTATATCAGTGTATAACTACAATCAACGTTATACAATGATATATTTACAATAATTTATTATTTCGTTAGCGAGATGTGTGCTCACAATCATTTTTGTATCATTTTTTGTACAGAAAAAAACTGTTGACATTTTTATTTGGTAAATTTTAGATTTCAAACACATTTGATCCGGTTAAAAAGAAACAATTTCAATTGGTTCTTACTACATATAAAAAGGAAAATAATATTGAAGAATTCATGGAAGGTTTAGCAACATTTTTGTTGCCAGAAAAAGAGGAACTATTTAAAAGTAAGTGCTAGAAATTTTGATCCTGGCAGTTTTGCTTTGAGCATTTTAAGATATCATGCATTTTTTAAACAAAATTTATAATATAAAAAACAATATAAAATAATCTGAAGAAAAGATAAAATAAGACAAAAATTTTGCCGTAATAAAAAAGTTAAAACTTTTTCATACATTTGTTACAACTACTTACTGTTTATATACAAAAAAACAAAGTTTTTGCTTTGAAATTTAAACTCACGAATATAAACAGTATGCTAGTCAAAAATCACTTATAGTTAAAAAATATTCAAAATTAATATTTAAAATGAAGAAGATCAAACTATAAATAAAAAGTCCAACTGTTTTTATAAAACCAAACTGAGATGCAAAGTTTTTACTCCTTTGAGTCCTGTAAATATTGGCGATTTTTTACAGTGTTGTAAATACCTGAAGCACGTTTGTTCAATTACGACACAAAAGAACATAAAACAGACCGGAGCAGTATGTTTCCTTGGTTTTCAAAAGCCGCCGCCGCCCAGAAAACCTGCGCAATTTCTATATTTGGCGAGCGAAAAGTCTCCTGTCCGCAATAAAACCCGTTTTCATAAAGCTAAACCAGCAATTACCAGCAATAAAACCGTTCACATTTAATTTTTTTGCTTTCAAAAAACAATAATAAAAACACCATTGAAAATAGTTTTATACAGAACATCTTTTATAAAATTCTGTCAAAATATTTGCATTAAAGTCTGCTTATAAGTTTTTTTTGTTTTATAAATTAATTCGAGATAATTTAAAAATTACTAAATGTTACAAAAAGCTTGGAAAAATCGCATATCTAATAACGTCATTACTTGTTTTTTTTCTTAATAATGGTATCCCACTGATTGTGGGCGTAGTTTTGTTGAAAGTGTTTGTTTTAAAAAGTTTGCTGGTTGTAGTAAGTAAATAATAAAAAATATTGTTAGAAAAGTTAATATAAGCGTGCAGTTTCAGTTGCTGTCTTGCAAAAACTAAAGTACTTTGATTTTCAAGTAACGGTAAAACAGCTAAGTTAAGAGTTTTTGTTCCAAGTTTTTTTATTACTCTGCCTAATGTTTTTGATAAATGTTTTTACAAGCATAATTTACATAATATTTCGATAACATTGTCGGTCTGTAAAAAAAATACACCTTTGTAAAAAATATACCTTTCTAACAACTGATTTTTAGTTTGAATTTTCAAAAAGCTGATAAAAAAGTATAAGTTAATATTGCTTTGATCTAACAAAAAAAAATTTAACACACTTTATAATCATTTTCCGCCAACTTAATCACGCGTAACGGGTTAAATAAAAATAGTATTTATAGTTTTAAGAGCTATAAAAGAAAATTCTGTGTAAACAGCACGGCTAAAATTATTAAAACTTTTTGCAGATTTTTACAAGTTTGTGAAAATTCGGCATTTGGATGCCTTTCGGAACTTCTGCTGCAAAAGAGGCATTTCTCTTTCGTGATCTCAGTGAGCGTGAAAGCCTTTAAATTTGGTATATGTAAAATACTGATATAACTGCATTTTTCGCCAAAAGAGATTCCAAAGTGGGAAACCAGACTTCTGTTATGCACATTGGACTTTATTCTATAATTAGGCTGTGATTCGCTCGTAAATGTACGCCTTGCCTCACCTTCGATCTCAAGTT
>JASAMX010006369.1:0-15410 GCA_030248175.1 Microlaimidae sp. YZB2_3
CTACGATGAGTAATAATGGGTTTCTAGGGCGCTGAAAATCCTGGCCTTATCATTACTTGTAGAAACTTAGAGCCAGAAAAGACACTGCATCTAGTGATACAGGTTTCTAGGTCAGTGGATCTCCTTGTCCTATTTATAGAGTTGGAGACTTGGAGCCTCAGCAAGATACCACCGCTTCAAAATAGGCTGGTCTCAAGCCGAGATAAAAGTAGGTGAGTTGGTCTGGCTGAAGCGGCCTTTCCAGAACTTGCTTCACTGCTGAGATAGCACAGATTTCTGGTCATACCTGTCCAACCCGCCCCAATTGTTCACTGTCAACTTTTGGAGATCTTGGACAGTGTCAAAGAGTTCGTCACTGTTAGCTTAGTATTTCCATGGCTTTTTCTGTATTTGTCACAGCTAATAAATGTGTAATGCTTTCAACCATAACTCCAATTCCTAAAAACTTTAATTTTCGCTTAAATTATATCTATCTACTAATAGCTTCCACATTCATAGCTTTTACCAATAGCCCTAAAAATTCTATAATACCTAAATCATAATGTCTGTCCTCAGTTGTAATCACTAAAATTATTTCTGTTTCTCTCTCTGCCTCTTCTTCTCTCTTGTATAATCAGCTTTTCTGTATTGCCACATTTGAAATCACTAGTATTTAACTTTTGTGTATTCTTTCTTTTATCTTTATTACCACTGGCTTTTTCAAGTGCTATCTTGTACCCCTGCTTCCTTTCCGCTTGGTTCAAACTGCTCAAAGTCTATAAACATATGCCAAACTGTTTTACATGGAATAAACGAGGAAACACGGTAACATTTTGTTTTAAACATACATGGTACGTTTTGGTAAGATTTTATTTTATCTTTCCCTAATATTTATTTTGCTCATAAATTATTCGTTATCCTAGGTCTAGCTGGTTAACTGTTTTGTTCTTTTGTTTTCTTATTTAAATTGTTGTAGTTGTGGTTATGTTAGGCTAAGGTGTTCTCTCTTTGGCACTGTCGAGGTTGTGCACCGATAATAGCACCAAAAGTATATAGGCGGGGTGGTAGAGGCATATTATCTATCTATCTTATTTATGATTACGCAATAAATTGGTTTAAAAATTAAACTGTCCTGTAAAATTTAGTTTATTTTCTGATTTTTAGTCGCGGTTTTTACGTTGCGTCTGTGGTGAGCAATCCTTATAAAATAAAATAGTGTAATTTCGGCACACATATTGCTGTAGGTAAAAACGGGTTGAATTAAGTATAGAGTCGTGAGTAAAATAATCCAACAACGGACCTTTGGGAGTCTTTAAAACCCCATCATTGCACAGTAAACTTTATTTTCCTTAGCCTAAGCAAAACCCAAAAAATAGCTAAACTTTATCATAATATTTTAATAAAAAGTGTGCTTTTAAAAAATACCGAATAGGGTAGTGCATTTAATTTCGGTACTTTTTTGTTTTTCCGATGTAACTTTTTACTGTATGGCCCGATTTTCATGTTTGATAGCTCATTTTGAAGCTTTCACGATACTGCGTTGCGTCACAAAAGTTTCACTGTACGAAAGTAGTTTTTTACTTAATTAAATTAGTTTTTAAAAAAATGGAAAATTGCCGAAATTAAATGTGTGCATTTAATTTCGGCACTTTACAAACAATCGATTGTTTTTTAGTCAAAAAATCATTATTTTAAAAAATTTAAAAGCCTATCATTATCTCCAGACAGTTTTCTTTAATTTAAACTTTTACCTGTTGATCAACGTGTAACTGGCAAAAAGTTACAGCTAAAATGCCAAATGGTATCAAAATGAGCAAAATTTGGGAAAAAGTGCATTTAATTTCGACACTTTTTAAAAGAACCCCCTTAATCGAGTTTAAGTGCAGTGCTATGACCCCTACACATTTCAACGTTGTCTTTTAACTATTTACAACTACAATTTAACACCCGACTACTTAATTCAACCCGTTTTTACCTACAGCAATATGTGTGCCGAAATTACACTATTTTATTTTATAACGATTGCTCACCACAGACGCAACGTAGAACCACGGGGACTAAAAATTTGGAAAATAAACTAAATTTTACCAGGACAGTTTAATTTTTAAACCAATTTATTGCGTAATCATGAATAGATAGATAGATAATATGCCTCTACCACACCGCCTATAACCTTTGGTGCTATTATCGGGTGCACAACCTCGACAGTGCCAAAGAGAGAACACCTTAGCCTAACATAACCACAACTACAACAAATTTAAATAAGAAAACAAAAAGAACAAAAACAGTTAACCAGCTAAACCTAGGATAACGAATAATTTATGAGCAAAATAAATATTAGGAAAAGTAAATAAAATCTTACTAAAACGTACCATGTATGTTTAAAACAAAATGTTACAATATTTCCTGGTTATTCCATGTCAAACAGTTTGGCATATGGCATAGACTTTAAGCAGTTTGAACCACGCAGAAAGGAAGCAGGGAGTAGAGTAGCACTTGGAAAAGCCAGTGGTAATATAAAATAAAAGAAAGAATACACAAGAATTAAATACTAGTAAATACAAATATAGCAATACAGAAAAGCTGATTATAGAAGAGAGAAGGCAGAGAGAGAACAGAAATAATTTTAGTAATTACAACTAAAGCCAGACATTATGTTTTTAGGTATTATAAAATTTTAATAACTGTATGTAATTACATACAAGCTGTTAAATAGAAGCTATTAAGTAGATAGATATAATTTAAGCGAAAATTAAAGTTTTTAGGAATTGGAGTTATGGTTGAAAGCATTACACATTTATTAGCTGTGACAAATACAGAAAAGCCATGGAAATACTAAGCTAACAGTGACGAACTCTTTGACACTGCCAAGATTGTCCAAAAGTTGACAGTGTCAAAATTGGGGCAGATTGGACAGGTATGACAGAAAGAATCTGTCATATTGTCTCACAGTGAAAGCAAGTTTCTGGAAAGGCCGCTTCAGCCAGACCAACTCACCTACTTTTATCTGGGCTTGAGACCAGCCTATTTTGAAGCAGTGGTATCTTGCTGAGGCTGCAAGTCTCCAACTCTATAAATAGGACAAGGAATTGCACTAACCTAGAAACCTGTATCACTAGATGCAGTGTCTTACTGAGACTGTAAGTTTCTACAAGTAATGATAAGGCCAGGATTTTTAGCACCTAGAAACCTATCTTACTAATGGTAGTGTCTTATGACTGTAAGACTCTATAACTAGTGGAGGCCAGGATTTTGAAGCACCTAGAAACCTTACTTATTAGTAGTAGTGTCTTTTGACAGTAAGACTCTATAACTTACTAAGGCCAGGATTTTGAGGCACTGAGAAACCTTACTTACTAGTGGTAGTGTCTTTTGACATGTAAGACTCTATAACCAAAAATATATATATATATCCAAAAAATGTGCAACTCCTATATAAAAAGGCAAAAAGGTGGCCTTTATGATGAGCCTCTCCATTTAAATGACACTCTCCACTATAATCGCATAGTAGCCATTTTATAATTCGGCGAGTTAAAATGGAGAGGAAGCTATTATAATAGCCATTTATTGACTTAATTTCACTTCATATATACTCACAAGTCTAATACTGTCCGGGCCGCACGAGTTTCCCCGTGTTGGTTTAATACTGTCCAACACGCAGAAACCCGTGCGGCCCGGACAGTATTAGACTTGTGAGTATATATGAAGTGAAATTAAGTCAATAAATGGCTATTATAATAGCTTCCTCTCCATTTTAACTCGCCGAATTAAAATGGCTACTATGCCATTATAGTGGAGAGTGTCATTTAAATGGAGAAGCTCATTATAAAGGCCACCTTTTCTGTACTTTTTTTATATAGGAGTTGCACATTTTTCGGTACATTATATATTTTTGCTATAACTAGTTAAGGCCAGGATTTTGAAGCACCTAGAAACCTTACTTATTAGTAGTAGTGTCTTTGACAGTAAGACTCTATAACTAACTAAGGCCAGGATTTTTATCACCTAGTAACCTGTACCAGTACCACTAGATGTAGTATCTTACTGAGGCTGTAAGTGTCTACAAGTAGCAATAAGGCAAGGATTTTAGAGTGTGTGGCCAGCCATTCATTGATCCCCATTCTGGGTGGTTTGACCACTAAGCGTCGGAAGTCCTCTTCTCGCATCCAATCACAGACCAATGAGAATTCCAAACTGTAGTGGTGGTCTAAAATAAAAGAAAGAACACACAAAAATTAAATACTAGTAAATACAAATATAGCAATGCAGAAAAGCTGATACATGCAATAGCTTTTCCTACAGTTTGTTTGTAATACATTTTAATTATTAGTTTACTTACTGTAGGCATGACAAAATTATTTAATGTTTTGCTAATAACTATTAAAGTTTGCAATATGTATAAAAAAACTAATTAATAAATGCGGAAATGAAATAACAGCTGCCCACGGGCATTTAAAATAAATTACTTGTCATTATTTTTATTGTTCTCTCTGTATTATTAAACATAACCTCACATCTAATCCCTAAAATCCTCTGATAGGGGTGGGGCTTTGACTAACATTCTACATTAACAACAGTGCTGATATAGGGTGGTAGGCGGTAATATGGAATATCCATGGCCGGCCCGCTTCAGCTTTAAAAAAAAAAAAATATGGGGCATTTTAGATAAAATTAAGATAAGATAAGATTAAGACATTAAAGAAATGCCCACGTTCTAAAAAAGAGTAAAAATATTTTTTATAAATCATATATTTTCACACGAAAATATCTAACATAACAAAGAAAAAGTTACTGTATATCTACATATAATCAGCTCTCATTTGAGCTATCAAGCGCTTGATTTGTTCAGGATCCAAAGATAAGAGTCCTAAATCAAAATGCAATTGGGAAAAGTGCCGAAATTAAATGCACTACCCTAATTTACTTTTAGAAAAGGCAAGCAATCCTTTTTCAAAAAAATATTTTACTAAAATGTTTTTGCTGAAGGCCTGAGTGGGACCGGGGATTTTTCATAGGTCAGCCCGGAACGAGACTTGACTTTCAAAAAATTTTTTGCTCAAGACCGGATCATAGTAATAATTTAATATGTATATATGTAAGATATAATTTAATAATTTAATTTAATTCTAAATTAAATTACTAATAATTTAATATGTAGATATAATTTATAATATATCATTTTGAAATAGGTTTCAACTCAAAAAAAAAACAAAACTTTAACCAAAATAGCTAATTAAAAAAATTACTAAAATAAAGGCAAAATAATGGAAACAATAGAATTATGGTTGCCAACAAAACAAAAATAGCAATAATGAAACATAACAAAAAGCTAATAAATAATCAATGTAAAAGAAAGTTAATAGAAAAGCATATTTGAGTCCTGAAGACAACTAATAAATATTCAAACTTTGTAATTCAGAGATTTTAAGTTGTATTTCAAAAAAATACTAGCTTTTCCACAATCTCTGGCTTTAAATATTTTCTGTCACCTTCTGAAAATCAATTGAGCCACTCTAAACGATCTATTACTTGCCACAGAGGCGTGAGGTGCTGACAAATACTCTCTTTGCCATCTAAATAAGTGAAACTGTATCTGAAAAAGACAAAAGTGTTCGAGCCAATCCATGGAAGAACAAAGAAACACTTTAGGAGGAGTATCTGCAAAAGACAACAACGCAAAGGTGCTTTATTTTCTATTGAACAATTAAGTGGGTTTGGGCGAAATTTAGTTCTTTAGATTTATTTTTCATATAACCATTATAATTTTTCATAACTGTTCCAAATGTAAGTTATTCACTAGCCACTGATGTATTTAATTTACTTTTCATGTTTCACTTATTTAGATGGCAAAAAAGTATTTGTCAGCACCTCACGCCTCTGTGGCAAGTAATAGATCGTTTAAAGTGGCTCAATTGATTTCAGAAGGTGACAGAGAATCCTTAAAGCCAGAGATTGTGGAAAAGCTAGTATTTTTGAAATACAACTTAAAATCTCTGAATTACAAAGTTTGAATATTATTAGTTGTCTTCAGGACTGAATATGCTTTTATTAACTTCTGTTACATTGATTATTATTAGCTTTTTGTTGTTTCATTATTGCTATTTTGTTTTGTTGGCATATTCTATTGTTTCCATTATTTTGCCTTTATTTTAGTAAATTTTTAATTAGCTATTTTGGTTAAAGTTTTGTTTTTTTTTTTGAGTTGAAACCTCTTCAAAATGATATATTATAAATTATATCTACATATTAAATTATTATTAAATTAAATTAAATTAAATTAAATTATTAAATTATATCTACATATATACATATTAAATTATTACTATGATCCGGTCTGGGCCGGACTTTTTGAAAGTCCAGTCTGGTCCGGCTAGACCAAAAAATCCCGGTCCCGTCGGGCCCTACTAGCAAAAACATTTTAGTAAAATATTTTTTGAAAAACAATTGCTTGCCTTTTCTAAAAGTAAATTAGGGTAGTGCATTTAATTTCGGCACTTTTCCCAATTGGGCATTTTTGATTTAGGACTATATCTTTGGTAATCCTGGACGAAATGCAACGTTTGATAGCTCAAATGAGAGCTGATTATATGTAGATTACTGTCGTGAGCTTTTTATTTGTTATGTTATGATATTTTCATGTGAAATTGTGTGATTTATAAAAAATATTTTTACTCGTTTTTAGAACATGGGCATTTCTTTAATGTCTTAATCTTATCTTATCTTAATTTTATCTAAAATGCCCCATATTTTTTTTTTTTTAAAGCTGAAGCGGGCCGGCCATGGATATTCCATATTACCGCCTACCACCCTATATCAGCACTGTTGTTAATGTAGAATGTTAGTCAAAGCCCCACCCCTATCAGAGGATTTTAGGGATTAGATGTGAGGTTATGTTTAATAATACAGAGAGAACAATAAAAATAATGACAAGTAATTTATTTTAAATGCCCGTGGGCAGCTGTTATTTCATTTCCGCATTTATTAATTAGTTTTTTTATACATATTGCAAACTTTAATAGTTATTAGCAAAACATTAAATAATTTTGTCATGCCTACAGTAAGTAAACTAATAATTAAAATGTATTACAAACAAACTGTAGGAAAAGCTATTGCATGTATCAGCTTTTCTGCATTGCTATATTTGTATTTACTAGTATTTAATTTTTGTGTGTTCTTTCTTTTATTTTATACCACCACTACAGTTTGGAATTCTCATTGGTCTGTGATTGGATGCGAGAAGAGGACTTCCGACGCTTAGTGGTCAAACCACCCAGAATGGGGATCAATGAATGGCTGGCCACACACTCTAAAATCCTTGCCTTATTGCTACTTGTAGACACTTACAGCCTCAGTAAGATACTACATCTAGTGGTACTGGTACAGGTTACTAGGTGATAAAAATCCTGGCCTTAGTTAGTTATAGAGTCTTACTGTCAAAGACACTACTACTAATAAGTAAGGTTTCTAGGTGCTTCAAAATCCTGGCCTTAACTAGTTATAGCAAAAATATATAATATAGGGAAAAATGTGCAACTCCTATATAAAAAAAGTACAGAAAAGGTGGCTTTTATAATCGAGTTTCTCCATTTAAATGACACTCTCCACAATAATGGCATAATAGTCATTTTAATTCGGCGAGTTAAAATGGAGAGGAAGCTATTATAATAGCCATTTATTGACTCAGTTTCACTTCATATATACTCACAAGTATAATACTGTCCGGGCCGCACGGGTTTCTGCGTGTTGGACAGTATTAAACCAACACGGGGAAACTCGTGCGGCCCGGACAGTATTAGACTTGTGAGTATATATGAAGTGAAATTAAGTCAATAAATGGCTATTATAATAGCTTCCTCTCCATTTTAACTCGCCGAATTAAAATGGCTACTATGCCATTATAGTGGAGAGTGTCATTTAAATGGAGAGGCTCATTATAAAGGCCACCTTTTCTGTACTTTTTTTTATATAGGAGTTGCACATTTTTTGGTATATTATATATTTTTGGTTATAGAGTCTTACATGTCAAAAGACACTACCACTAGTAAGTAAGGTTTCTAAGTGCCTCAAAATCCTGGCCTTAGTTAGTTATAGAGTCTTACTGTCAAAAGACACTACTACTAATAAGTAAGGTTTCTAGGTGCTTCAAAATCCTGGCCTCAACTAGTTATAGAGTCTTACAGTCATAAGACACTACCACTAGTAAGATAGGTTTCTAGGTGCTAAAAATCCTGGCCTTATCATTACTTGTAGAAACTTACAGTCTCAGTAAGACACTGCATCTAGTGATACAGGTTTCTAGGTTAGTGCAATTCCTTGTCCTATTTATAGAGTTGGAGACTTGCAGCCTCAGCAAGATACCACTGCTTCAAAATAGGCTGGTCTCAAGCCCAGATAAAAGTAGGTGAGTTGGTCTGGCTGAAGCGGCCTTTCCAGAAACTTGCTTTCACTGTGGGACAATATGACAGATTCTTTCTGTCATACCTGTCCAATCTGCCCCAATTTTGACACTGTCAACTTTTGGACAATCTTGGCAGTGTCAAAGAGTTCGTCACTGTTAGCTTAGTATTTCCATGGCTTTTCTGTATTTGTCACAGCTAATAAATGTGTAATGCTTTCAATTATAACTCCAATTCCTAAAAACTTTAATTTTCGCTTAAATTATATCTATCTACTTAATAGCTTCTATTTAACAGCTTGTATGTAATTACATACAGCTATTAAAATTTTATAATACCTAAAAACATAATGTCTGGCTTTAGTTGTAATCACTAAAATTATTTCTGTTCTCTCTCTGCCTTTCTCTCTTGTATAATCAGCTTTTCTGTATTGCTATATTTGTATTTACTAATATTTAATTTTTGTGTATTCTTTCTTAATAATAACAATAATAATGTTTGAAGCTTACGCCAAAGCTTTGAAGTTTCAAAACCTTGCCTTTGAAAAAAAAATAAAGAATTAATATTAATATGAGTGGAATGAGAACGCCAAGAATTTATTTATTTACTGTGTTTTTCTAAAACATATACTTGTATGAAAATACAAAGCGAATTTCAAAGTTTTTTGCTGTCATTTTTTTATTTAAACTCTTTTTATCGACTCTTGATTAAAATAATGGATTTTTTTTGATAAAATCTTTGGAAAAAATATTTTTGCGAAAATTAATTTCAGTAGTTGAAATGTAAAAAAATATCTTCTTTTTTAGTCCAATTAAGCTTAGGGAATTCACTTGAACACATGTTGACCATTTAAAACAAAACAAACAAAATGTGCTTTTAAAACCCAAAAACATACAAATGTTTGATTTTTCATGTATGATATTTTATGAAATTACAATTAAGTATAGAGTCGTGAGTAAAATAATCCAACAACGGACCTTTGGGAGTCTTTAAAACCCCATCATTGCACAGTAAACTTTATTTTCCTTAGCCTAAGCAAAACCCAAAAAATAGCTAAACTTTATCATAATATTTTAATAAAAGTGTGCTTTTAAAAAATACCGAATAGGGTAGTGCATTTAATTTCGGTACTTTTTTGTTTTTCCGATGTAACTTTTTACTGTATGGCCCGATTTTCATGTTTGATAGCTCATTTTGAAGCTTTCACGATACTGCGTTGCGTCACAAAAGTTTCACTGTACGAAAGTAGTTTTTTACTTAATTAAATTAGTTTTTAAAAAAATGGAAAATTGCCGAAATTAAATGTGTGCATTTAATTTCGGCACTTTACAAACAATCGATTGTTTTTTAGATGACACATTCTATCTTACGATTTTTTTTTGTATTTAGTTTTTGTATAATTTAGAAGGGGTTCAACTTCCATGACAGGGTGACCCGGACTAGATCTGGCAGGCGGGTGCGCCAAAACTATTGGTAAGTGTTTTATGCAAGTTTCCACGCTAATAGAACTTTACGACATTAATAATGGAGAGTATACAGATTTTAGGAAACATATAAATCATACAAAAGATATGTTATTTCTCTAATTGTTTAGCACAGTAATTTCTTTGAATTTTACTACATGATAAAGTTTTCATACAGCAGTGGTAGAAACTTAAAAAACGCAACACATAACTAAAAGAAGTTATTAGGATTTATAGTAATAATGTTTTTATAAATTTAGTGAAACTAAACTAAACTAAAAAAGCGTTTATTATAAGAAAAACTAAAAATGTTACATAAAGTTGCTAACTGTAATTTATTAAGGGTTTTGCAAGCCCCAGCGCGTTTGGAGTTCCGCCGGGACCGAAGAAGGCGCGGAAACCGTAAGGACACGGAATGCGACGCCTGTGGTCGAGTGTTCGTGGGTAAGTCAGACTGAAAGATTTTAATAAAGTAAAATTTAAAGTTTATAGTATAATAAACAAAGTTTAGGGTAAACTGACTTAATTGTGGCCACTGCTGTTTTTATGAATATCCAGCTATATGCAGTTCATTTTAGAGTTTCACGTGTGGCCAAAATACCAGCCAATGGCCGAAAGTAAAAAATGAAACAATAGCTATTTTTGTTATTCCAGTGCAAAATTTAAAAATTTCTGTTACACTTAAAGACCAGTGGAGGTTTAAGGTTTTTTCATTATGGTCGAAGTTAAGGCGCATGCCATTGATTTCAGCTACCTAGAAAAAGCTGGCTATAACTGTTGTTGAAATGAAAATAAAAATTTTTAAAGGTTGCGAATTTTCTGCTGCATATAACTTTAGTTTTCCCGTTTGCAAACTTTTAAAGTTATTAGCAAGACTTTAAAACTATGTTAAAACCTTAAGAAAACCAATAATAATAAAATATGTTTTTGTTAAATTTTTATTGGCGTGAAAAACGTAAAAAAAGTCAAACGCGCGAAAAAAATTTTTATGAATAAGGTAGTATCATGATATTTAATTACAACAAAAGAAAGGCAGGTTTTTACTTGAATTTCAAGGTGACCGCAATTAATGAAATTTTAAATTTCGCAGTTAAACGTATTGCAAACTGCTTTGGTAGCAAATATAAAAACATGAAAATTAACAAATTTAAGCACTAAATAGAAGTTATTTTAAGGTTGTATATACCCTCCTTAATTTGATTCAGTTAAAACACTAGAGCAAAAAAATCCAGAATATCACAGAAATGCATTTTTTTGTATGAATATGCTGATAATTCTGAATAAAAAACTTTGCAAAAATATTTTATTCAACATTCATTCAGTAACTTTTTTGCTGATTCTTTTGTGTTTTAAAAATAATCTAATTTTCTAATACCTTATATATTGGTGGCCGAAATTAAGGTCTGGCCGAAATTAAGTCAGATACCCTACTGGCCGATTTTAAAACAGTTACCCTAACTAAATTAAAAAAGGGTACCGCAGAAAATAGTTTGTTTATATCAGAGCATTAACTTAAAATTAACAATGTCATTAAGTATTATGCTACAATTTAATTATGAATTGTCCCGTTTTTTAAAAAAAGTTTTGGTGTGTTTTATAGTTTAAAACAATTTTTATTCATTAAAAACCAGTTTTTTAAAGCTTATTTCATCTGGCTGAAATTTTATTGGGTCTGAGTTGAGCTAAAGTAAAAAAAACCAGCAACAATTATTTCTAGGAATTAATTTTTTACTATTTTGTTTAAGGTGAGCGGGGCCTTGCGATTCATTCGGCCCGGATCCACCGCATCTAGGAATGGCTGGTTCTTGGCGGTTGTGGATTTTTTTTCTGTGAAACCCAATATAGAAGCGGTAATAAAAGGTGAAATTCTTACCCTTTTTTACCAGAGTTGATTTTCTGGATCCTATTGTTTTATCTGTGTTTTTTGGCCATATTTTTTAATAAATATGACCAAAACAGCAATTTTTCAATAAAATTAAAATTTATTGAAAAAAAAATAAATTTTTTAATAAATTTTAATTTTTCCACGCCTTGTTGTTATTTTCTGTTCTATTTCAGGTTGTAATATATTTAGTGGTATATACACACCTCTTTTTTTGGTGCAAACGTTAACCCCGTGCTGCTAATATATTTAGATTTGTAGATTACGATTTTTTAGATGGGCTTGTTTGGAAAATCACTTATTTTTATTTGTTTAAGGAAAAATAAAAGTGTAACTTTTTACAACACTACTATGCATTGGTATTTATAAAACTTTTGGACCTTAATTTGGACTATTGAAAAAGGAGCTAGGTCCAAAAATAACCTGACCGGCCCTCTAATTTTTGGAAAGAGTTTTACTGTAGATTATAAGCTATGAAAAATAACTAAATTTAAAATTAGAAAGTATTTGCAAATGGTTTGGCTTTAAAAAGAGCGTGATAGACATAGACTCAGACCACATTTACAGTGGTCTTTCTGATGATCAAACTGTATTGAAACCAAAAATCTGAGAGTGGTTTGTATGTAAAAAGATTATGAAATTTGATTCCTAGCAGTTGAAATACAAAATTTTATTTGTTTGTGTTTTTTTAATTTTTAGTATTAAATTACATATTTAATGTGATTGTGAGAGTGTTTAATATATTAACAATAAAATTGTAAACATTTTAATTGTTTAAATTAATACATAAAAAGCTAAGGAATTATTAAATATAATTAACAAAATCAGAGACACGACCAAAAAACAAAATACCCATCATGAGCATGAATCAAAACGTTTGTCCCATCGCTTGATAATAGCATAAGTCAAAATTTTTCTTAGGAGTGTCAAAATAAAATTAATTTTATTATATTCATAAAAAAATTCCGATTTGGCCAAGATCCAGTTTAAAAAAAAAATCCGGCCGGACTGATCCTAAAATGGTCGATTCACCAAACCGGACTGGATATCCGGTCAGTCCCTAGTTGTCCATTATTTACGTGCAGACCTGTGCACTGCTCCCCCGCCCTCACCCTGGGGCCGGTAACTCAAATATGGGCGTAAGTTAATGGTACCATTTGACAAAAGGGGCCCCATTATAACTTGATGGGTCCCTTAGATAATGAGCCCCATTTCTTCTGTAACTCAAACAAAAATAAGGCTTCATTATGCTTTAATGTCTCCCATTATTTTAGTTTTTGTAAATGACACGCGCTTGTATTTCCTATTTTAAACCTTTTTTTCTTCCAAATGGCTCATATTTACAAAAAACTCAATTGTCGTGCCCCAAAATTCATGAATTTGATTTTTGTAGTTTTAAAAGTAATAAATTTACTTTTTTTTATTACTTCTATCTTTAAAATTTTTTTGTTGTTAATGAAAAAAGCAGCAAGATTTGGATCATTATAATTTCTATTTTTAAATTTTGTAAACATAAAATTGTTGCAGTTAATAGTGATTTTTTCTAGAGCTCCGAGCTCCAAAGCCTCACCATGTTTTTATGCTAGTTTCATAAATAATTAGATAATAATAACAAAAATATATAATATACCAAAAAATGGTGCATTTTTTCTAGGGTGCTTTTTTGCACCAAATATAATCATAAATATGAACAAAATGGCAATTTCGCGATTGTTACAGATTGCTATATTTGTCATTTTCTCTGACCATGAAAAACCTACAACTGGGTTGTGTTATTGTTTCACTAAATAAAAAAAATTATTATCATATATGGTATACAAGTTTTTATTTTTAAGCAATTGCAGGTTCTAATTTTTTACTGTCCACATGTCCAACTAACACTTTCTGGCTAGGAACGTATTCCCGGCAGAAAATCGCACCATTTCCTGCTCTATTTCTAAAGCATTTTTGATGGATAGTCCACCACTTTTTAAGTTAAATTAAATTAATATAAATTATAAATTAATAAATTTAATTAAATTTAAGTTAAGTTAATCTTAAACTTAAATAATTAGTGTTTCAGCTATACGCAATGACATAACTTTCAAATAGCCTTCGATTGTTTAAAATAATAAGAGAAAAATGAAATCATTTAAATTTGAATTTAGATTTTGAACTACATATTATGGGTGACTTATTATAGCACGTTTGGCAACGTGTGGCGTTCAAGTCACAAACTTTTAACGAAATAATAGATACGTGGTATACCAATCATGTTTAAGCTTTGGCACAAAACTACCTGCGCTTGTTTGAAACTGAGTAAACTCATCTGTAAATTCTGCTTTCAGTAAATTCTGCTTTTTTAGTATTGCAAAAAAGGAACAAGACGCAAAAATAGTACAATGCGATTGCTATTTGAAGCTCTTGACACTGAAACTTTGCTTCCTATTTCGTATCGTTTGATGTAAACGGTCTTCTCAAATAAGATCACAAACAAAAATAAATTTACTTAGTATTTTTAAATTGAAAATTAAAAAAAACATAATCCTTATAATTAAAATATTTCAATAAATTAATTTTTTCTGGATTATTACGTTTTGTTTGTTTTATTTATCAAATCAATTATAAAAACAATATCAGTTATTTTTAGCGTAAATAGTAGCACAAACACCTTATTCGATAGTGTCCATTAAAGTTAAGTCGAGGTGTGGGGTAACCGTAAATCTGGGGCTTATCTCTATTTTCAATGGGGTCCCATTATGTTTGAGTTACACCTTGATTTTAATGCAACAAGATTAGCCAATTTTTAATGAGCGCCATAAATAATGGGGCCCCTTAATATTTTGAGTTACCGGCCCCTGGGGTTTTATTGGGGGGGGGGCAACTTTTTTGAAACAGGGGGGGGGGCAATAAAACAGGGAGGCAAGCACATACAAAAGAAAAACGGAGAAAAAAAGAGAAGAAAAATAGGAAAAAGAAACAAAAAAGTGAAATTAATTTAAAAATAAGTCTAAAATGGCATAAAATGCATTAAAATAGGCTAAAAACTGCAAAAATTTCACGATGATGGCGTCATAATAGGTAAAAAATGAAATTGAAGTCAAAATTCACAGCATGTTATTTTTTTATGGCTATTTTTCTTCTTTTTTCTGCCAACCAACCCAAGCACCGTTGTCCAAAAAAATTTATTTATTATGTTTGCGCTTAATTTATTTTGACTCCCAATCATCCTGACCTAATTTAATTTCGATAAAAATCATTTTATGATTTTCGATGTAAAACTACCAGCTTTTAATTGAAATGTTTCATACTGTGGGCTGGGACTGTGGGTGGTATAGGAATTTTATTCTGTTATTTTTTATAGTAAAATAAGCTTAAAGGTGTGTTAACTTCACAAAATCACTGCCGTCGTTTGGTGTTGTTAACAAAAAAATCGCAGGTTTTTTGTCGGAGAAACGCAATATCTCAACGAATACTGCACTAATTTTAATGATCAATGTATCAAATTAAAGTATAAAGTAGCCGCTTTCTTTCAGTGCATAATTTGTAACGTAAATTGTTATACCTATTGAGCAGTCTGTAACATATAGAATTGTCAAAAAACGCCTTTTTTGGGGGGTCATACCATACGTGGGCAAGTTGATCCGGAGTGGGGGGGTTAAACCCCAAATTAGGGGTGGGGGTTAAAATCCGAGAAATGCAAAATTCCCA